>JAECUM010025609.1:0-86508 GCA_016617855.1 Megalonaias nervosa
TGTATGGCCTTTAACTTTCATGGTGTTTATGTGCATAGCCGTTAACTTTCATGGTGTGTATTGCGTGGCCTTTAACGCTCATGGTGTGTATTTGCGTGGTTTTAAATTTCATGGTGTGTATGACCTTTAATTTTCATGGTATTTATGTGCATGGCCTTTAACTTTCATGGTGTGTTTGTACGTGGCCTTTAAATTAATGCTGTGTATGGGCATGACCTTTAACTTTCATGGTGTATATGTGCGTGTCCGTTAACTTTCGTGGTGTGTATGTGTGTGACCTTTAACTTTCATGTGGTGTATTTGCGTGGTTTTAATTCTCATTGTGTGTATGTGCGTGGCTTTTAATTTTCATAAAGAAATAATGATGACTCACCCCTCTAAAGTCATGGGGTTTTGGCATGTGATACTCTCCTGCCGCATACATTCCTTCCGTCACAAACTTTTTCTTGGCCGTAAATGGCCTCATTATGCGAAACCTCGTTGTCATTGTCTTTTCCTCCTCTTTTGATGGTTGGAGAACGCGAGGAATCATTTTGGTTCTTGGTCTTTTTATGCTTTCTCTTTTCCCTGGGATGGTTCCATATCGCCAAGGCTGGTTGGCTTCTACAGAGTTCCTTTTAGGAGGATTAGGGGCAAACTTTTGTGGCCTAAAATCTGGTGGTGGTCTTTTCCAAATGTTCTCAAAAACAACCACTTCCTTTTTGATGAAATTGTCACTCCTGAACTGAATTAAAGTCTCGTTAGCGTCATAGTTTGTCCTGGAGTGGAAACCAAAGGGAACAATACCAAGTGAACTTGCGCTTTGAGTACGGCTGGGAGAAGACTGGTACATATCCAACTGACTCGTTTCGTCCGCTCTTCCATTTCCGGTGTCCCGATACGTGCAAAGTGTGTCTGCTGCCATGTGCTAGTCTTTTGAAGGAGCTTTAAAAAAGAGAAACATAAAAGTTATCCAGTAATGTGTACATATACTTTAAAAATCGTGAAAATTCCATTCTAATATATCCGCAAAATGTAACACACTTTTTTTATTGATGATCGTAAGAATTTTCGACAAAATGGCATACAGTAGAAAGCTATTACGCCGTTGTGAGTTCAGTACTCTTTCTGTATGAAATGGTGTCACATACTACTTTTCAGACTCTTCTGGCACAAACTGTGAGCGCACTAATTAGTTTTTTAGATCTTCAAATACAAGAATTTAATTCCCTAAACAACTTTATATAAGCGATGCACTTGAATAATTTCCTTGACATCCTTATTATCGTCTGTGTTGGGAAGGTGTACGACAAGTCATCGAATAGATATCTAGCCGATACTACATCTCACCGAACAACATACTTGCCGAACGACAAAGTCGCCAGATTGTCAATTCGCAAATTGTACACTGATTGCCGAAAACAATGGTGGGTGGGTGGGTATGGGGTTTAAATGATTAAAGCTCACTTTTACACAAGATCTCACTAGCTCTTTCTACAAAGTTTGTACCCGATATCTTCACAACACGTCTCAACTACCAAAATAAAAAACATTTAAAAACCTCCCTAAAGGTTACAAAGGGCAAAAAAGGTGACACCTAAACCCCTTTGTTTAACGTTTCATAGATAAATGAAACTATGATTTTGACACACCTTAGAGAGAAATGATACACATCTTGTGATTGAATACAGTGCGCGTATAAAATTTAAAATACTTAAAATGATTTTGGCTCTTGTAGGTTTTTTTTTAGAACTTACTTTAAAATTGGTATGTTCTTGCTCAGAGTAAGGTATTATATCCTATACCACTTCGAGTTATATGGTGCTTTAAATTTAATGTGCCACACCACTTGTCGGGATTACTAGAGCTCTCTCATGTTTAATTTGGTTTGACACAAGGCGTATTTTGGGCCTGCTTTACTTCTTGAAGGAAAGAGTACTTCTTTGTTGGACTGTCTGTTGCAATATCGTAATTGCAGAATGGTGTACCGTACATTACGTCAGACATAGGCAGATATATGCGTGTGACGTGACATAAATCACTGACGGTGACGTAAAACTATCGAAGAACAGTTCTGATACTGAGCAAAAGAGCATGCCTCTGTGAAGGGGCTAGTTGATGAAGATACTGGATACATAATGGAAAAATATTTCTATTGTCACGGGCATTAATTCATCAGTTGTTTTTGACATATTGAATAATCATCTGAAACTCTGAAATTTTGTGCAAGATGGGTCCAACATTTGTTGACCGCTGATCAAAAACAGACTCTGGATGAAATCGCCAAATAGCAACACGCCCAATATAAAACTAGTATCCGGACACGTTTGACAGGTGATGAAAAATATAATTACTTTTCTTAGCACAGTTCAAGAAAATAGTACAGTCAGGATCGGAGAAAACTATTAGAGGCTAATAATCGCTCTATGTAGTCGGATTGTCAAGAGAGTTTTATACGCATCTCTTTTCGATGCTAAAGACCTGGCAGTACAGGTACATGTGTCTGACGTGGCTGACGTTACCAGACATTTTTATCAATCCAATGTGTTGCCGAGAATTGTGGAACACTACCAAACCACATCTGCGCGCACCGGTACTACAGGTACCCATCCGCTTCACGACAACGCACCTGCGCATAAATCGACCGTCGTGACAGACTTCCTGAAGGAGCACAAATTCAAATTTGCCACATCCTTTATATGCATTTGATAAAGCTCCAAGTGATATTTGGCAGACACCAGTCATGGAAGATTCACTGAGGGGGCACCTGATTTGAAAGTCGCCAAACGGCTGGAAGCGCAGTTTTCCAGTGTATGTACATCCAAATATTGAATAAAAAAAAGGTATTTAATAATTGGATAATCAGACTGAGAGAGTGTGTAGAAGTGCATGGAGAGTTATTTGGCGGGATAAAATGATACACATTCCAATAATCAAAGAACTTTGTTACACAGCACTAATACTGAGAACTTTCTAAATACCCCTCGTACATCAGACACTTTATGGTGTTGGCTCAAAACGTATTTGTGCCAATTTTCGTTATTAATATCGACAGTGAAAATATCATAATAGGGGAAACGCATAAAAAGACCTTTACTTTGCAATAATTATTGGATTGAATGTAAATGTCGAGAAAACGTGAAATTATGATTGCATTTAATGTTAAAAAGCTAAGCAAATCGCGTCTAAATAATGTAAAGCTTCTACATACGAAGGGGCTTTCCCGTCTACAATAAAAGCTTCACCACGCGTATATAGTCACGTGACCCCTCAAAAGTGTAGTCTGAGGCGCATCAATACATTAGTATCTTACTCTAGTGGAAACGAAGTTCAAATCCACTATTTAAGAACAACTGATAAAGCAAATCATTTGCCATGTGATTAGTGGGGACTATCCCAAGTTATTACTGAGGGGATGTTAATAAGTTTACGCAGCAAAACTCTCTCTCTCTCTCTCTCTCTCTCTCTCTCTCGTAGTTGGATAATTCCAGCGCGACCATGATTGCTTTGGTTAATTATTACAGACATTCTTCACTGCTGCATGTATGGGCATGTGTGCATTCACATTTGTCATTTATGTTGGCACACATAAAAGTAAATTGTGGTTGCAATAACCTACTTATCCTGCCAAACTGTCTGTGTTAAGGTTTGGATTACACCACAGAACAGGTGAAGCGGGCGAGATATATCATTCAACAGGTTTTTCTCTTCTTGGGACTAACCATCAACTATGAGTCCAATTCTACGCGTGAAAGAAGGGATTTTTTTTCCATTTGGATTGTTATCATAAATGGGAAATAAAGTAAACAACTGTTTCATGCAATATTTCACTCGAGTCCTCTTTACTAAAAGTTTAAGTTTTATTCTCGTTTCAGTGTTACTCAAGCATATTTAGGAAATGCTCCAGCAGCAGCAGAACAGTCATACAAACATGTTACCAACACAGTAACTTGATCTTTGTACTTGTATTTTTTTAAAATATTAATCAACGACTGTTCAAGGTCTAAAATAAACTTATTATAAATTAAGTATCTGGATCTGAGTGGCTTGTGTCGCGTCTCGTTTGAAAACGTAATGACATCGAATCACGCTCGACACTCACCCAGTTCAAGTTACTGTACTGAAGACAGTTGATTATCCATCCTAATAGGTTTCATGATAAAATGATAACTTTTTAAGTTGTTCTTCTTCGTCTTCTTTAACTTTCATCCCATGCATCAACTCGCACTGTACACGTGATAGCGTAACTGACTTGGTACTTTACACGGCCGTTAGTAGGTGACATATCCTTCAGAGCGACGAATCTCGATATGCATCTTATACAGGATTTCAGACAGGCTTCGAGGGGAAAACGTAGCCTTTATCATTAGTTGCATAATTACGAATGTATAATGAACATTGATATTTTCAGATCGGTCTGTGCAAACAGTAAGGGTTTTACGAAGGGTTGTCCTGCCCATGAACAGCGCTATGATGTGATAAATAAATCAATACATTCAACACAAAATATAAACATTTGTTCAAGTAGCCAACGTTATCGTCTCTGGGAAGTCATATCAATGTCTCGATATCAGCTGATGCAGGCAAGGTGTAACCCATGCCGAGACTTCAGCGAGAAATAGTTCCAGCTATAATGATAGTAGGTATGATTGTACATTTCCTACAACGCATTTTTTTTTTTTTAAAAAGAAAACTTTTATACAAAGTACAGACACAATCCCCGAGTGTCAGATTTGAATGTGGGCCGTGTTAGGTATGCAGTCTCTAAATAGTAATTCATATCTAGGTACGGGATTAGCACCTTTGCAATTTGAGATCCCCAACTGTGAATATATTACTTCTCTGTAACGAGATATGTTTGACTTTTACCAAATTGTTTATGAATCGTTCTGAATGTTATATAAATTAAACTGTAAACCTAACATAGCAACTAACCATGTGCTGTGTTTGATCATTACAAAATATAACGAAAATAAGATTTATATGATATGTTTTAACTCCACACATGTCACATAACTTTTAAGTTCGTTAAACGAGAAATTAATTGGAACGAGTCAAAGTTAACTGCTTTGAATTACATTGTTGATGAACTAAAATTAAGAACGATTTGGATTTTTTTCTCTAAAGAGACACCAACTGTGTTTTCGTTCCTAAAAGACACCAACTATGTTACTGGGATTGAACAGTCTCTCTTTCTCTCTCTCTCTCTCTCTCTCTCTCTCTCAATATGTTTTGATCCCTCTTCTTGGTAAAGTACCTAATCCTCCCTCCTTCCTTTCCGTCTGCCCGTATGTATCACTCACAATATCGGGTACAATAGAATTATGTCCACATTAAGTATTAAAAAAAATCTGGATTTAAGGATTATCATAATCATCATTATCAGCAGCAGCAGCAGCACCATCATCGTTATCATCGGTCCGTCACCACCACCACCACCATCATCATTACTAGTGTTTCATCTGATCCTAATACGATCATTCGTTCCGTGATCCCCCGGCTTAAAATAAAACTGAGGTACATAAATTCTGCGGAGTTTATTAATCAACGACATGAAATATTAAATTCTGGTGCAAAACCAACTCAAGAAATCTTTATATCTAAAGGGAATTGTCACCTTAATCAATGAGTTGAATCATATTCAAAAGTTTGTTTGAACAAGTTTCGTTCGTATTTGCAATTCAATCATGTTCGGATGGTCGTCTTGTATTTTCGATTTTTCCGGTAATGGGCGGGCAAACAAATGAGATACTCTACATGTTTACACATGATAAAGTTTTCTCGGTGTTTTGTCGTGTTTGAATCTAGCAACTTGTGGCTTTTACTTTTTGTAAATATACCTGGTAAAGAATGCTAGAGCAATCAGGAAAATTTCCGCTAAAGGTAAACGTATATGATATACATAATGAACACTATTATAAGTTTCGTGTCAATTACAGAATAACGTCCAGTTTATCGCGATATATTCAGTGTATTCAGAAACGTCATACCGTCTATACTCGTTTATAAGTCGTGTCCACTACAAACTGCACAGATCCAGATCTACCGTCACATAATGTACTGGGTCTATGCAAGTGACTGACATCATAGTTCATGGCTGGTGGTTTCAGTTTCATAAAAACATTAATATTAATCATGGTTGTTGTTATTACTGCTATTAATGTTGTTTATTCTTCTTCTTCTTCTTCTTCTTCTTCTTATTATTATTATTGGTAATAATAGTGGTAGTTCATAGTATCGTAAAATTGGGACGTCAACGACCCTTGATATTCTTCTGTTGGCCATTCCTTCGCTATATCCATACAATACATCAAGATCACAAACTACGCACATGTTGATAGATTTTACGATATGCCAGAAATCCGCTTTAGCGTATTGTAAGCTGGTTACCTTTAAGATGAAGTTTTTGCCTGACTTTCGCCCCTTCCCCATCCCCTACCCCACCAACCCCGAGATCAATGGAAAGTAAGTAAAATGCTTGGTCACAGTGTATATCTTTTGACGATGACCAATATATGTACAAAGTTTCACAGCAATCCACTAAGTAGTGCAAGAGTAAATGCATGCACACAATTCTGTCATGTATGGCATTCAGCGCAAAGTACGAAAAGGGCAATAACTCTAACAAACATCATGGGAGTACAAAAGATGTGTCAAATATGCATCTTTAGATGGTGACCAAACAATCTATCAAATTTCAAAGCTATCCATCAAAAGAAAAAAAAGCAAGACCAGTTGCTCAAACGATTGTTTGGCACATCATGCAGCTGCATGACAAAGCGGAATAACTCTAATGTAGACTGTGGGAGGTCAGTAATTTGTCGATATGCAGCATCCTGAAAACATGACCAAACATATACAAAATTTAGTGGTGATTCACTGGAAACTGCGAGACAAGTTAAGTTGTCAAGGTACAGTCATACACTACATCAGGCTCCAAGTCAAAAAGAACAATAACTCAACATAATTTGCAAGAACACAATAATTTGTCAGTATGCGTATCTTCAGAAGATGATCATAATATTTCCTAAGTTTCATTGCGAGATACTTTCTGTCATCCACTTCCTTCAGCGTTACAATATAGAACGTGCAATAACATTCTTATAAATATTAAGTTTCGGGGGCAGTTTAATTTGTGGATATATGCATCTTTAATTGATGCCCATAATAGATACACATTTTCATGGCAATTCACGAAAATCTACGGGACTAGTTGCGCTAACAAAATTGTGTCCCTGAAGGAAGAACGGACGGACGGAAAGACACGAGGATTGCATATCCCCCCCCCCCAGTCCCACTCTTTAGAGGCAGGGGAAAAAAAAAAAAAATTAAAAAATGTGGAATTTGTGCAATTCTATATTATTGAACTTCGGTGTGTAAATCCACCCCACCCACCCCGTGAATCTAGTACTGTTATGAACTTAATACAAAGTCTTGTTATATGTATACTATACATATTGTTCAATATTAATTAAACTTACGTGAAAGGAATATTGCAAATCCACTTTATCCTGCAATTCTCTTGTCCGACCATAGCATTGTTATATTTCTCCCCACGGCTAACGTGCTTTTCTAAACATTCGGGTATAATCAACATTGCCATATGGCGGTTCAAAATCAATACGTAACTATTAAACGCTATTCGAGTGATCCCACAGGCACCTACTGATTGTAAATGTATATAGAGTATACACCCGTGTGTGTTACTCACCCAACTTCAAACGACTGGTCTGTCGTTAAAAAAAAAAAGTAAACATAAAGAACTACCAATAGATCAGGATATACGGTAGTTTGCTTGAAATTATTTGTGTGGCGAACAACATTAACTGAATCTGCCATCACATGGCCAGTAGGTCTGGGTCGACACTGTTCTTCGCTGGTCACGCGTTATATATGAACACTTACTGTAATAGTTTTGTCTTAACTCTCGTGGAACTGAAGTCCGTGATGAAATAATAAAAAAACAAAAACAAAACAGAAAACAAAAAAAAAAACCAAAACAAAATGGCTTATCAATTACAAAGTATTCCTTCTCGCGTTTATTCATTATTTTCAATGATTCTGGACATTAGTAAAGTTCGGCTCAGACATATCAGCTCCTCTTGTAATCATTGTATTAAATACGGTACTCAGACAAGACCAAGTTATTAACAGTTGAACCTAGGATTAAATGTGGCAGTCAAACACAGCTGTAAAAGTAGTGTTTGTGTAAGAAGTCATTGATTTGTATTTCTTCCTCACGTTGATTTGTGTATTTGCTACACGGATGGATTTTATGAAGACTACCTCTAAACAATTTACCTGTATCCCCCTTAATCTTTTAGGTATGCAGAGATCAGTTTTCAAGTATTCATATATAGCTGCCTTTAAATACTACTTATATGTATATATATATATATATATATATATATATATATATATATATATATATATATATATGATAGTCACATGCACATCCTGCAAGTAAGAGTAATGATAAAGTGTAAGAAATAAGCATGTCGATACATATAGGTTTTATATTATGAGACACTATTTTGCACAGACATTCATTATGTTTTAACATTATTATTCATCCTTGACTGTCTGTAATTGCAGATCTCGATTAGTAGTGAGGTTATTGCTGTTCATAAACTAAGCCGATAAATCAACCCCAAACCTGTAATGATACTTACTGATGGTTAAACCAGCCCCCAAACTGTAATAATACTGACTAAAGGTTAAATCAGCCCCAAAACTGTAACAATACTAACTAAAGGTTAAACCAGCCCCAAAACTGTAATGATACTGACTGTAGGTTAAATCAGACCCACACCTGTAATAATATTGACTAAAGGTTAAACCAGCCCCACACCTGTAATAACACTGACTCAGGGTTAAATCAGCCCAAAACATGTAATGACACAGACTTAGGTTTCAAGAGCCCTAATCCATCAGTCAGTATCATACAGATTTTTGGGCTCATTTATCGGGCTATTCATAAAGTTGCATTGACGAAATTAAGTTTTAGTTCATTTCTGACTGTTTTCTTGACCGGTAGCAAAGATGATACAGTAGTTCATTTATTCCGGTAGTTATTGGAAGATTCGTCGTGTGAGACATTTTGGAAAGCTGTCCAATAGCATATCAGCATAATAATAATAATAATAATAATAATAGAACATGCTTGTTTCGAACACTAAACTTTTCTTTACCCTGGCTGTGTTTCAGTACAGTTTGCAGCAACTAAGAAGAGCGTTAATTCAACTTTCGCCAAGTCCTCTATGTCATCTATTTTCCTATTCAACTAATTTTTCTCCAGACAATACGCTGCTTAAACAAAAACAGCGGATGAACCTTTCTCTGCTGTTACTGAAAAGAAGAGATAGTGTAAAAACATGATTTTACTAAGAAAATTGGGAAAAATTTAACCACATGCACATATTAAGGGGGACTTAAGATGGACCGATACTCAATAACAAACATGAGACTGTTTAAATACAAAACCATCAGAGGTGATAGCCTAGTTAACCTCTATTTATTACGTTCCTGTAGTGTTAAGTATTTGCCGTTAGAAGTCTCTGTACATGCAGATATGGTCTACAACATCAAAAGCAAACAGCTGGACTTAATTGAACTACGTGGCTGCAGTGAAAGGATAGCTACAGAATGCAGCAATGGCATTGACAAAACAGAATAGAAAAAGTTAAATTACTGTTAATATTATCTGGACAGTGTCTAATTATTTTAATTTAGTGTATTACAGTAAGCTTTAATTGAGAAAAATTTCGAGACAAAAATTACATTATTTGTGTTTCGGATCTAACTTAGTTACACATATTTAAAAATATTCATTTATAAAACATGATAGAAACACCATAGTGGAAGAACTTTTACCAAATTTTTATGTTTTATTTAATTGAGGTGTCTAACTGTTTTAATTAACTTTTACATGGATAATCAAGTGTTCTAAATTTTTTTATGACATTTTAATTATTTATACCAGGTAAGTGGGTTTTTGTGGTTATTTAGTTTTTTCGAAATCGTTGTTTTCATATGAATTGTTCTGATTTAAATTTAAATTTGTTATTTTCTAGTTTAATTATTTTTAAATTTATATTTAATATTTTAAGACGTGCTAGAAAATTATTAGCATCAATTAAATTTGTCCCAATTCGTGAGTAGCATTACAACGTCTACAGTCAACGTCGAAGGCGCTCAGCGTGCCTCATAGTTACGTCAGTTTAACAATGTTGTTTTAGACATTTATAGTCGTTAATTTTAATTACTGTTTTGTGTTTTCTCACGATTCCGATGTCTATATTATTACAGTGGTATTTATCACGATACCGATGTCTACATTACAACAGTACATTGGGTTTTCTCACGATACCGATGTCTATATTAGGGCAGTACAGTGGGTTTTCTCACGATACCGATGTCTATATTAGTACGGTACAGTGGGTTTTCTCACGATAACGATGTCTATGTTACTACAGTACAGTGGGTTTTCTCACGATACCGATGTCTATATTAGTGCAGTACAATGGTTTTTCTCACGATACCGATGTCTATAATACCACAGTGGGTTTACTCACTACACCAATGTCTATATTAGTACAGTGGGTTTTCGCACGATTCCGATGTCTATATTACTACAGTACAGTGGGTTTTCTCACGATACCGTTGTCTATATTACTAAAGTACAGTGGGCTTTCTCACGATACCGATATCTATATTAGTACAGTACAGTAGGTTTTCTCACGATACCGATGTATATAATGCTACAGTGGGTTTTCTTACGATACCAATGTCTATATTACTACAGTGGGTTTGCTCACGATACCGGTGTCCATAGTACTACACGAATATGAGACAAATGATCAGTTTAGTCAGGTTTCAAACTGCTTCCAAAATCTGTCGGATAAGTAGGTAAATAAACAAAGAAGTCATATATACAGACTAAGTTTTCAAGCTTGAAAGAAAGCTAACGATGCGCATATAAACTCGGTGAATCAATTTATCTCCTGTATCTCTGTGATATTGTTTCTGGTCAGCCATTCACGAAAGGTCAGACACGAGTTAAATAATATTGCCATGTTATCTTACACCTTTCAAGACTTGGCCTGAGAGAGATTTAAAATATACATCATGCATGCTATGAAATAGTCCCTTAACAGGTTGAATTTTCGAAATTTTGAAATCATTTAAATGTAGTTCAAAGCAACAACACAATTGTTCCGTTTATTCTCCCCACCCCCAAAAAGAAACACAAAAAGCTGGGCTAGGCCTTTTTTCCTTATCACTCTACAAAATAAATTTCCGTCAGAAGTACTGAACTGAACTGAACTGAATATGTAACAAAGGAATGCTTTTCACACCAATTTTAAGTCTATTCAACATTCTTTTGTACTGGGAATTCAGTGCTGCATGAAAATGAATGTAAACTCTGAATGCAGCGATACACGAACCTTGTAATTTTGTTTTCTTTTTCTTATTCACTTTGAAATATATCCCTGCACGAGCTGTCTTCATTATATATGGGAGGTAATGAATATCAAAATCTGCGTCATATTTTTTAAATAGGAAGAACTTCCAGCCCTATCGTTAGGTATGCGAGCAAATAATAAATGTGTTTAAAAATGAAAAGCAGTCAACTGCAACGAAGTGTACCAGGAACCAGTCATTTAAATAAGGTGGGGGAGGGTTTTCATTCAAACCAGAATATGTGTTGGTTTTTTTTGCTTCAAGATAATCTATTGAACTCAACAAAAACTCTATATTGAAGATAATAAGTTCTTTATTCTTCTATAAATTATAGCCATACTGTTTTTGCCAAGTCATATGAGGACCAGATTGTTTTTCCAAAACTAAATCCCAGGTCCCCATTTCTCGCCCCCTAAAAATGCAATGGTCAACGGTCCCCGAACACAAAAAGTACTGAAATTGGAATTACAGGTCATTCACTAAAAAAGTAAAAACAAAAAAGACTTAATCACAGACTTATTAAAAGTAATTATGATAACATTATGTATTCTTGCATGTAAAATTATTTGGAGTCATATCACTGAAAATTCTCTCTACATTTCATTCTTGATACCTACCCCTAAAAATATTAAAATAATTTCCCGCTTGGTATTTGAAGACGAAACTACATTGATCAAAGCATATACTGTGAAATTTCACATTTTGCTATTTTCATTGATGTTAGATTTTAGATAAATTGTTTGTGAATGTTCAGTTGTCTAACTGATTTATTCATCTGATGACAAGTCAGTGTGTGAGGTCCGAGTACGACCATTTATATTACACCGACTAATGGCACCTGTAGTAATTAATACACCACTCGCCGGTATTTTATATTACAGATAAAAAATTTGCCTACCTGATATGTACTCCCGATGAAGTCAGCTCGTGTTCATGTTACATTACTTTGAAACTCAGCGAAAATTGCCCATCATACACGTTTGTATCTTCCTTCCGTCAATAATCAACGTACGGGTTATAATCACCAGTGTACATAGTTGCTAGGACTGTCAGAGCACATGCGTAACTCTTACCATAGCTACGTCGCAGAACTAGGTAAGAGTTTCTTTTCAGCAACATTTGGGCGAAAAATCTGATCAGAACACACCAGGGCCACGTTGGTTACAAAAAATATACCCAATGATAAGATATATCATTGACAAAAGTCGACTAATTATTACTGAAACAGAACATTATGTGCCATTGCCCGCAATTGGAAGTGTCACGTACAATACGGTGTGTACGGTTTTGCTTTGGCAGATTGTGTTGACTTCACGGATAACGGAACCTTTTCAAAATATATTGAAAGGATAATCCAAAAGCTTTTCAAGTAATGACATTGGTTGTCAGTAAATGAATTTATAACACCTTTCTATTTCGCACTGTTGGAGACATGTATTCATTAAAAAAAATAACAGCCGTGTACAATGGTCTAATTTGCAGTTCTAACTAACAATTGGAAAGAACGGAATTAACATTGCCAGTTATTAATAGCGATGTACGTCAGCTCGCACTGATACTGTTGAAACTTAGAAGAAAGAACATTATTATTATTATTATTATTATTATTATTATTATTATTCAGTGCCGGATTAAGGCCTTCAAGGGCCCTAAGCAATGAAAATATTATGGTGTCTCACCCCCCTACCCCCCACCCCCATAAAATGTGAAACTAAAAATAAACCCCAATATGAATAGTTAAACAGGTGGGAAAATACCAGTGTTGCCAACGTACCAAATCAAAATACTCGTACATGCAGATCGAAATGGCCATATATAATTCATTCAATTTTGTCATCAACAATTAATTTGAAATTTTTCTGGTGCACCCGTTAGGCTGGTGCCCTAAGCACGTTCTTAGTGTGCTTAATGGGTAATCCGGCACTGTTATTGTTATGATTATTATTATTATTATTAGTAGTAGTAGTAGTAGTAGTAGTAGTGGTATAGTTTCAGTGAAATATGATCTTTTCCAAAAGTTAAGAAGTGAAAAAAGAAAACAAGTAAAAAATTAAAACTAAACCAAAAGCCGTGTCAATATGGTCTCCCAGGTAAAGAACACGTAAACATACATAGATAGATACATACATACATACATACATACATACATACATACATACATATGAGGAGGGATTTGTTATTTGATTTAACAGGAGTTTGAGAATTATCTCTCTTTCTTAGATATATGGTCGGAATACCGAAAGGGATGTTGGGTTGTCAGCAAGATCCATTTAACATCGGTGACATCACTTTACTGTCATCAGCGCTAGCTTCTCCCGCTCGGCAGGTTCATGGACCAACACCCTCCTGACACATCATTTTCTGTCAATGTATATAGAACTATTAAGTGTCTGTGATCTTTGTAATGGCCCACGATGACTTCATATGCACGAGACGGTATGGGTCAAACATCATGCTGGAAATAGTAGTGGACGACTCGACGCATGATCACATCTTCTGTATACAGTCTAAGTCCGAATTTAGTTTGATCTGAGATTCCGACATTTAGCACGAGAGAGAGAGAGAGAGAGAGAGAGAGAGGCACACACAAACCAGCGTTTTTACAATTGACAAGTGAAGAACAGTGCAAGTCCAGTATAAGACCGGGTTCAAAGCAAAGACCGTCTGTTCTGGTGCACCTGCAGGTTACTTCTTATATCCAGAACGACTTACGACTACAGCTGATATACATAGTATTATTACAGTTTTACCTAGTAAGTATTTTCCACACTTTTTCATTTGCGTGAAACCCAATACTACGACCCAGATGGTATGTCTACAGAAAAGCGAGAAACTTTTGTTACGGCTCTGTGGTCTTAAACAAAGTAACAAAAAAGAGCGATAACCAACATGTTTTTGTAAAATTCAACAAATAATTTGTTTCCCTAAAATACAACGTGAAAATTTAAAAAGAACTTACAGTATTGTGAATTAAATCCCAAATAGTCATAAAAGTTCTATCACAAGTCCAAATGTATGAAGTTCCAATTGAATTCCAGTGGAATTCCAAATAAATTCCGATCCTGAATGTGTTGATGTGCATGTAGTGTCGAACGTGCCAATGACCTGGAATGTGGTGATGCGTTAACAGTCTATTGATGTATCACAATAATATAATCAAAAATGTCTTTGTATGAATTCACTATGATTCCAATTAATGTTTTAGTCTAATAATACTGTTGAGCATTTTGTAATTACAGTGAATAATAATTTGAATAAATAAATAAATCCAATCAAATTAAAAACTGAACACAACAATAAGACTGATTCCGCTTTGAATGTTAAGGCAAGAGTGAATAATTCTTAGGTAAACAAGATTATATACCCTTCTACGTGACCTAGGCCTGAAATACTGTCAACGTGATGGGAAATCAAGACTGTATCTTTAAATCAATTTGAAGTAAACATGTTTACAATTAATAATGATCTGAGTATTTAATCCACAATCACAGAGAAGTATTAGCTATGTATTACGTTGTTTACAAAATAAATGTCACTGTTCATGTACACCAATAACTTGATATTGGACAAATGTCAGGTACAAAATAGATAAAACATAACATATAATCATTAAGAAAAACCCAAATTAAATATAGAAAACAATATAATCATTAAAACAACAAACAATACAAATTAAATATACAAAACACTTCCCCTCATAAAGAAAAATATTTATACAATAAAGCTTTATTTTAAATGTTAGTCAAAGATACATAAAATTAAACAATAAATAAGACGAAGTCTTATGAATGACACAAAATGTACATGAAACAAATTAATACTTCTGTTCACGTTAAAGTACATTTGCAATTTAATCATCATTTCCCTTCATGTGCCTGATGTCAATATTGTATTACTGCAACATCAAACATAATAATTTTTTGTTCCTCTTGCTAATGAAAGTAAGGGATTGTAACAACTGATCGAAGAAGGAGCTCAGCTATTATGCACTTCAAAGTATTGCAAAGCCAATATCAAATCCAAACATTCCTAATCGATTGTGGAATAATTTCTCTGGTACTTGTTTATAATTTTAGAAAAATAACACACTGGATGATCCACACCATTTTTGTCTTCTTGAGTCAATACTCGACCAACTCCAACATCACTTGTATCACCAGACATTTTAAATCATTGACTGAAATTTGGAGCTGAAAGAACTGGTGCACTCTTAAGAATGGCCTTTAACTTAACAAAAGACTCCAAAATGTTTTCAGGCCAATGAAACTTGGTTTTCTTACTCAACAAATTGGTCAGGGTTCAACAAATATGGAAAAACTGGAGCAAAATTTCCGATCATATCCAGCCATATCCAAATATCCCAACAGCTGCTATTTTTACAAATAGGCAAAGGGAATTCAGATATAGCCGTAACCTTAACTTCTAAAGTTTTACATTTACAGTGTCCCACGGTGTGTCCTAACAATGTAACACAAGCACGGCAATACATACTTTTACTTCAATCTATAAAAAAAAATGTGTGAATAGTTTCCAAGTGATCTTTGCAGGTGTCGCTGTCATGATGATGTCATGTTATGAGCGTCACAATTATCCAGACTAGGTGTAATCATGTTCATTAAACGTTGAAAAGTTGAAGGCGAACCTTTCATCCAAAACGGCATTAATTTATATTAATAAAGTCCATCTGGAGTCACGAATGCCGAAATTTATTTTGCCCTTTCTGTCAGTGGGATTTGCCAGAATCCATTCAAAAAGTCACATTTGGTGACATATTTTGCATTTCCAATTATGTCAATGCAGTTATCGATTCTTGGCAATGGAAATAAATCTGTTTTGGTCACACTGTTCACTTTTCTATAGTCGGTTCAAATGCGAAAAGTCTTATCTGGTTTCAGCATAAGAATACACAGTGAACTACAGTCACTTTTATTCGGTTCTTTGAAATAATTCTACAGCAAATACTGAACTTCTTTTTCAAACATTCCTGTTGGAGAGGATTCATCCTGTAAGGATGCTGTTTCACAAGAGGGGAATCTACAATGTCAAAGTCATGGTAGATTTTATTTGTTCGTGCGGGAACATCTAGAAACAAGTACTCATATTCAACCAATACGATTTTTAGTCCATCCTTTCTAGCAGATGCAGATGGGAAGGTTTCAGGTCCAGATTTTACAATATTTCTGAGTCGGTGTTATATGAATTAATTACTTGGTCGTTATGCGGGTGTGTCTGCTACACGCGAGTGCATATAACACTGACTCAGATGCATCATTTGCTTTGGTGATGTGTGCTTAGTCGCGATGGAATATGGGCTGGTATGTGCAGGCAAGGCGATGGGTGCCGTTTACCCGCGGACCTGCGTTCGAATCTCCGTGGAGTACGAATTAAAAATTCTCTAACCTTTATGATATATATATATATATATATATATATATATATATATATATTTCAAACTTGATTTTTTTTTTTCGCCTCTTAATTTAAGTCACTTTTGTTTCGACTGTATAAGGGCCAGAGTACTTCGTATGAAGAGGATTTTGGAGGCATAGGTATTGGCAAGAGAGCCAGAACTCTATCATCAGGCAGAAAACTCCTTTCCTTTGTAAATTTGTCATACCTTGACTTCATTTTTGACTGAGTAGAATGAAGATTACTTCTAGCTCAGTCACAAGACTTTGACAACTTATATTTGAAATGAGAAACATAGTCAAGAAGATTAACTTCTGAATCATCAGTTTTTGAATGAAGTTTATCTTTTAATACCTTCAATGGTCCACTGACATTATGTCCAAAACTAATTTTAAAGTGCTAAAACTGATTCCCTACAGCAACCAACAGTAAATGAGCACACTCGTCTCAATAATTTCCAGTATCAAAACAATATGACCGGATCATATTTGTCAAAATTTGATGAAATCTTTCCAAAGTTGCATGACTTTCATGGCGATAGGCAGGATATTGGTTTTAGTTCTAATATTCCTGAAAGGAATAGCCTCTGGAAATGTTGTGGACGCACACATTATGGTCAACAAATATTGTTTGCCTGATCTGGTCTTAGGTAAGAGACCGAAAGTTTACCATTATTCAACTAAATGGTTCGTCAGATGCAGGAATAGGTTGCAGATGAGTCTTAAATTTCTTCTGATTGAGTTTTCCTACCATTTGACAAGTGTGAAAAGATCTACAGTATTTTTATCATCACTTTAAACATTTGGCCAATCAAAATGATTCAAGATCTTGTTATAAGTCTTTTTGACCTCTAAATGACCAACCGAAGGAGTTTCATGGGCTAGACTAGGAATTTCCTGTCTATTCAACTTACGAACAACAATTAGATAGCTCGCTAACCATTCGTCACCAGTAGATACCTCAGGTAGTCTCCATTTTCGCATAAGGACTCCATTTGTTCACAAAATAACACGCAGGAACTTGTTTAGCTTCAGTTTCGCTAATAGCTCTCTGAAGGAAACAGGAGATCCCAGGACTTTGTTCCTTGTCTTTTGTCACCCTGATTAGAATAAAGAGAATGAGTAGTAAAAATAGGATCACTGTGATTAATACCTCTTGATTGATCCATACCAGGAGCAATGGTGACCTCATCAAAAACCTGACCAATAAATGTGTTAGCTAAAGGGATAACTTCCTGATCAGTATCATTCTCAAGAGCTTTCTTTGCCATAGCTCTAGAAACTGCACAAGTTATGTATAATTTTTATTTTCAATAAGATAGACTATCTAATCCAAACAAGTTTAGTCAGTTTCAAGTGGATTAACCACAACCTTATCTGCAGCTAGGTTATTGCTTCGTAATAAATCAAAAAGGCAAAGTGCCTGATAATAAAAGACTCTGAGAAGTTCCCGTGTACCTTAAAATTGTAATAGGAATAGGCTTGGCAGAATCCCTAATACCTTGTATGGAACCTTTTGACATGAATCGTACATAACTCTCCATAATAAACTCAGATTTTTTTGTACCCAACAAATGTACTGCATTCAATACATGACCGTGATCTTGACCTTTTAGAAATAAAAGCGTTTAGAATAGCTGTATCGATTCTGTGGCTTATTTTTTAAAAATCTGTAGCAATTAGAAATATCGTGCGCTTTCTTCGTGCAATATGTGCAGGTATAAAGAGCTAAAGATTTATGATGTCTTATCAGCAACTTGATTTCTAAAAGTTTTTCAGACTGAGATTTGGAAGAACTCGTACAAGAATGAGATGGGGTTTTCTTTACACCAGAAAAAAACTGCTGAGTAGAAGACTGACTGACAAATGAAACTTTTGTGAGTCAAGGAATAATCGTCAGCTGTGCAAGAAGCATTTTCAAGGTAGATTTTAACATCACTATGGGCGCACTTCTTGAACTCTTCAACTAATATACGGTGTCTGAGGTTATTACAGTCTTGACCAACCATCTTGACTGAGCACAACCTATCAAATAAATGTTCTTTTTCTCTTGCAAATTCGATTTGGGTCTAACCAGGTTTTTTTTTCTTTTCTTTTCTTTTTCTTTTACTGTTTATAAACCTTCATCAGACCTTTATTGTACTGACAGCGAGGTGCTGAATTCACGAGCAGAATTGACCATTTGAAATTTTCATCAATGTTTTCAAAATGAGGAAAATATTTATTTACTTCGTTTTCTTTAAAAGTGGGTACTAACCAAATATTTCTGGTAACATCAAAAAATGAATTCGTGTGGGGGTGGGGGGTTGGGGTGGGGTGGGGGTTTGCACTTGAGAGCTCTAATTCTTTTAATCTAATTTGAAATTCCCTTTCTTCCTTTTCTCTTTCTCTTTGGATCTGTATTACCATCATTTCTTTATTTCATTTGCATTTGTCTCTTAATCTTTTTGCGACTGGAATTTTAGTATTTAAAATAATGTTCTCCAATTTAGATGACAATGTGGAAGCTTGTTAGTTTCACTATAGATTTCTCAATTGTGTGAAATAATACCGTGGATTTAGAAAATTCTGAAGCAAAGTGAATATAAATTTCAAAGACAAATTTAAATTTTCTGAAATAGAAATTAGAAATTCTCATCACATACGACTCCCCCCCCCAAATTTTCTGCTACGACCTTTTGTCTCAAACTAAGTGACAAAAAAGAGCGATAACCAACAAGTTTTGTAAATTTAAATAAACAATTTATTTCCCTAGAATACAAAATGAAAATTTATAAAGAATTTACCGTATTGTGAATTAAATCCCAAATAGTCCAAAAATTTATATCACAAATAAAACCGTATCAAGTTCCTATTAAATTCCAGCGGTATTCCAGATAAATTCCGATATTTAATGTGTTGATGCATGTAGTCTTGAACGTGCTAATGTCTCAATGGCCTGAATGTGGCGATGTGTTAACAGCCTTTTGATGTATCACAATAATATAACACAAGATGTCCTTGTTGGAATTTACTATGATTCAAAATTAATGTTTTAGTCCAAGAATATTATTGATCATTTTGTAAAAACTGAACAATAATTTCAATAAATAAATGCACTCGAATTAAAACTGATCATAACAAAAAGACTGATTCTGCATCGGATGTTGAGACACGAATTAATAGTTATTAGGTAAACAAGATTATATACCATTCTACGAGACCTAGGGCTGAAATGCTTTGTAAATTTATTGGGAAATTTCCATTCTGTCAGATTCTAAGGTCATAATCAAGTCTGTATCTTTAAATCAAATTGAAGTAAACGTGTTTACAATGAATAATGATCTGAATATTTAATCCACAATCACAGAAAAATTTTAGCTATGTATTACATTGTTTACAAAATAAATGCCTCTGGTCAGGTATACCATTAACTTCATTTTGGACAAAGGTTAGGTTATATATATATATATATATATATATATATATATATATATATATATATATATATTCATTAAAAACAACAACAAACAACAAATTAAATATACATAACACTTTCTACACGTGTACCAAGAATACGCTTCAGATCCTTTTTGGTTTTCAAGAAGAAAAGCTGAATTACTATCGGTCTGATGTGGAGAATTTACGACGTTGCTCTGTAGAATTTCGACTGTTATTTCTTGAGAACGGAGGTATAGATACCGTGAAGCAAGCTTCCACCATTACCAAAGCTTGTAAGGCACATCGCACCATTAGTTTCAATGTGAATTGTGTGGTATTGTTTGACCGTCCAAGAGAAAAATGTCAGGTTCAAGTCTCCGTTAAACAATTATAAACACAGAGCTGAATTATGCCTATAACATTGCCACTCAATTGCCACATGCACATTTACTGCTCGGTTTTAAACCTATCACTCCATATTGTCCTAGACTTAGTACGAATTTGTTTCACGATTTGGGTTAAAAGGGAGGTCTAATTATTTAAAAGTCAACTTTGTTTTCGTCTTCCGATTAAAGAAAATTATAAAAGCACCACGCACTTCTTTCCTTTCTGACAATTTTCGATATGATTGCCTTTCAATCTCCTCCCCTGCCAAATTGATTCGTGCATTATATCCTATCAGTCGCAAATAAAACGCACAAGTGCTGTTGCATTTCATTGAAGACAGTTTCAAAGAAGTTACTTTGATGGCGTGTCAATTACATCAAGGAGACACAACTTTGTTTTGTTTTCAAAAGCATAAATCAACTTTGACACACAACTGGCAGATGCATGTATGGCCATTAAAAAAAAAAAAAAAAAACCAAACCAAGCAACAAACCACATACGTACACAAGTTATTTTGAAACTGTGTGGATGTGGATTTTTAGGAGGTGTAAGACATTCATTTTGTTTTACCACTTGGCATCCTGAAAGCATTTTGACAAAGGATACTTACTATAGTGGATGACATAATTGTTTCGTGTCATTTGACTGGTGTGTGGTCTATAAATTATGTCAAACGAGCAACTGTTTTAAACTTGGGTTTTTGCAGCAAGGAGATAACCAAATTGGGATCATTTTATTCAGCAGTTGTATTAGATATCTTCTTCCCAGTCCCTTATTGAAATATACCAATGGTAGTAACAACAGCAACATATGTCACGCCAACGCCATACACAACTCCTCCAGTTACACCAATCCATTTGGAACCCCTTGGAAAGTAATCATCGATCTATGAATAATCAATTTTATTCGACTGTATTTAGTTGAAGTTGTATGGGTTTGTTTCCCAAGAACACTTTTGTTGCTTCATGGCAAAATTAACCAAGACATTCAATTGGATCACGAAGCTCAGTGAGAATGGGTTTGGTAGAAATCAGTAGTTCCACTTAAGTCTTAAATATTGCTGCTAATCAAACCACTTTCAACAAACAGGTACAAGAGCACTTGGACTGATTTATAAGTGATGCATCTTTTGTATCGATGAAGATCTCGACAACGAAACATGGTTTGGAAGATTTGTTAAAATCGGTTTTTCGTACCATGACACGCTCCTTGGAGATTAATCTGAGATGAGGAATTCATGCTTCAAAAGATGCTGCCCTGCTGCAAGGAAAAGAATTTCTTCTAAACGTGTACATTGACAAAGTTTCAATATGCGTTACTGACTGAAGGAAAAAAAATGTATTGATCAAGACAGGATATAAGCTTTTGAGATCGCTAGTCACATCCATAAACTAACTTTAAATATCTGTCGAAACCACTGATCCATCATCCACGCCACAGCTAAAACTAGGCAGAGAGAGAGAGAGAGAGAGAGAGAGAGAGAGAGAGAGAGGCGTCTAAAATCATTCAGACGTCACAGACACAGGCACGAAAAAATAACAAGAGAAGAACCATCAGATATTTCGACTTTTTCGGTTACTAAAGATGATGAAATGAGATTCTTGTAATGTTCCGAGACAGGAATTGATCTGTCTGCCATGCCCGTGGCGATGATTACGACGCAAAATTACCAGTCGGTAGAGTTCTATCCTGTATCATCTCAGACATGTCAATCCCCCACCCCCTGCCTCCGTCACTTAGTTTGAAGCCAAAGAGCAAACCGAAGATTACATTTATTTGAAAAACAGTTACTTGTACCTGAAATCCAAAGTCATCCAAACTGACCACAAAAAATCCAAGTGTCAGTGCTGTTGTGATTCCCATCAACAATACCAGGCATTTTATTGTTCAGCGAGTTACATGATGTGTACTTGAACAATAAAATGCTCAGCAGCAGCATGGACATTTACCCGTACCTACCTTATTTAGAGAATCTCCTGAAGTAAAGAAATCACACCTAGATGGGTTCTTTTTGGAAAAATGACAAGTTGGTTAAGTTATGCGACAGAGATTTGATTGGTAATGATGATACAGACCACAATGTAGGATTTAAAGTCAAAAGAAAAGCAAACAAAAACGTCGTTTAGAAATTATGAATCTTCTGCAGTTGGATATATGGTTGCAAGATAAGTAGTTGCTGAAAGGTTTGAACGTACGTCTGAGACTAAATCATACTGGTTCATTCTAAGCGGGCCAGTAGGAGTGTTGGTAAGTGTGTAGGAGTGTTGGACAGTAAGTGTGGGTGTTGGTCAGTTACACGGTATTTTAGTACGTAGATGTATGTTAAACCTTTGGACATTTTTAACGCTGTCTTTCAATATTAAAATCTGAGGTCATCACGGCGATCCATCTGAGGAATATATAGCCCCATAATGTTCAAATCCCACTTTTGTTTAGTCCATAACGGCCCCTTTGAGAAAATTATAGCCTTATAATGTTAAATTTCCCTTGAAGCCACAATGCCAGTCTGAGGCTACAGTAGCCTACTATACTACTCACACCTGTAATTCACTTGATTCACAACGAAATTAGATTGCGATACAATGACCGATTTTCATGTCGAGTTCACACCAATTGTTCATTATACTGTACTTACAAGTTTGGAAGCATGCACCAACTTTAACTTATTGGGCTTTATCGGTATAAAGTATATTCGAAAGGAAATGTCTTGCAAGATTACGATTTTATTGGCTTCGTTCCCCACCCCATGGGTTCATATACCTTTTCCGTTTTACAAAACCAATGTTTATCAGGGACAACTGACACCTGCTGTGTATGATTTACATGTATAATGCTTCCAAATATGAAACATTGGCTTCATGGTTGAAAAATACCCCACAATTTTGTTTTTCAAATTGTTAATTTGAAGACTGAGAACATGGCTAGGACATTTTATTCAGGGAAACAGATACACATTAGAGCTTGTGGAAATTATTCAAAGCCAAAATAGTTGATTCAAAAAGAGAGATAGTTCTTTCCTTACAGGGTTTGAAAGCCAGAAGAGGAAAATAAATAGATAAACAAAATATTTTAAAGACAATCTTAGTAAACGAGTTCAGCATGCAATTACAAGAGTCTAATGTTATTTCACCTGCATCTGTTGTAATTTAAACTGTCAGTTGGCGAATAAAACTTTATTTGATGAGTGATTTGGCAAGGGATTTATCGAAACACCTTAAACCACTCCAAAACACCCCAAACCATCTTGAAACACCCCAAAACCTCGATATACTCCAAACTTTCTGGTAATTCTTACATGACATTATAAGGAAATAAAAGTACCTTTTATTTATATAATTTACCAGAATTCCAGTATAACGCTTATCTGTCAAGGAAAAACTCATAGCGCTTTACAACAAATTTTTACACAGATTTACATACATGGATATAAACACAGAAAGATACTTCAAAACAAAATAAAGCAAAATGATCATTAAACTATAATAACAAGCAAGTGAACTTTTGTTTTAGTGTATGTACAATACAAAAGGATAGCTTACTCACTAAACCATTCCTGTAGACATACTGAAAGATACTGTTACTGTTTCTTGAAGCATTTAATTAGATTAATATAAAAAGAAACTCATTGTGCGATGTACTTTTGATTATTTGATTCACCAACTCAGCAGAACTATATGAGCTTTCAAATAAGAGGGCATGCATATAGTGATGTCATTACAGTAACGACTTAACTGCAATATCACGAAACCCCCATCATTCAACTGTGTACACCATACTGTGAAAAAAAGATGGGTAAATATATTCCTTGCGAGAGAGACACTGAAGGAGGGAAGTGGGTAGACTAGCATGTGAACAGGCTAGCTGACAAATGGATAGAGTGATAGACAGATGCAAATGACAATTATATCTAAAATATTACTCAAAAACTGAAAAGAGGGGTAAATATTCCTGAATGAGGGGTGGGGGGTATGTAGGAAAGTAAGCATGTGACCAGACTAGCACATACATACATACATACATACATACATACATACATAAGCAGATGTAAACCTAATAAGAGTTCATTACAGGAGAGAAATATAGGGGTACATTATCTTAGAGAACGAGGGACAGGAGGACGGAGCCATGTGGGTAGCAATTTATTTGGATTAAACAGATATATAAATAGACTGACAGACAGACAGGTAGCAAGACAGACAAATATAAATGATCGTACAGACCTATCAACTGAGGACATGAGACCGGAAAACAAGCTGCTAAAAAGAAGGCAGGAAAGAAGAAGAGAAACAACAATACCACTCCATAAATACCTAAATGGGCAAATAATGCATAGATTGAATCATAGGTGCAAATGAAATCGATCTATCTAAAATTATCCCGCACAACATGTAGTAAAAAATATATTTGCATAAATTCATACTTTCGCCGATCTCAATCGTTATAATCGTCAACATGTCATCATCATCGTCGTCGTCGTCGTCAACATCATCATCACCACATGATAAAATACCACAAAAGAGGTGACAATATCAACAAAACCCGCTCTTACATTATCTATCCAGTATGTCCCCTTGGTCCTTTCTGCATGCTGTAGACAAATGTCTCGATATATGTTTTATTTCCCTTTTAAAATGTAAATCAGATAAATGTTCTTCAATCCTATCTACTGTTTATGTTTCTTTCACTTTCACCCACATATTGTTTATTGCACAAACAATTACATATATAACATTTTGTGATTTGCTAGTGGAATGCCAGAAGCTACCCTATTATTGTAACTTTTTGTATTAAGTTATACTCTCCTAGATTTGTATATATCAGAATCATTTTTTCAAAATTAATTTATTTCGTAAATACATTGCACTACATCATATTTTGTATGAAATTGAGCTACACTTGGATCTTTTCATTTACTTTGCCTCTAACACTCATTTTTGCCATCCGTGTTGGATCCATCGGGGCTCGAGTATAACCGTCCCTGCCTATGAGCGGATGCCCAGGACAAGGTATCACCCATACTAATCTGCATCTATCAGTCTGTGCAAATATCCATTACACAATGTACTGGGCTTAACAAAATGCAAAAATACTTGTATAATATTGTTCGGTGGGGCCACTATGTTAAGTCTACTGGACATATTATTAATAACAACTATTATGTGCATTTATGTTGAATAGGGAAAATCCCACATGAAATGTCATAACTTGTGGACTGGAATGAAGCTGTATTGAGTTATGAACCAAAGTGTGATTTTCTAATCCTTCATCAGTACACATGGCGAATTGTGTATCTTACATTCTGGGGAAAAGTTTTAGAGAACATGGTGTCAATTGGTACAGAAGCAAGAATTTAAGGGTAAAGTGTCCATTGAACAATTTTGGACTTTGGAAAAATTGTACAATATCTTTTGTTTACACCGAATGTCAGAAATTTGGTTACAACACACATCAACTGCAGACAAATAACAGAGGATCTTATGCCATGTGAGTGATGATGTCCTAAAAACAAGTCAAAATAGTGATGTGCCAATGAAAACACTATTGTGACATTATGTGAGGTAGGATAATAGCCATGTGTTATATCAGTCTATTCCACATACATGCAATAGCACATGTATGGTACAGATATTGAATACATCTCATTGTTTGTGTTTTTGAGTAATGTGTATGTGTGTGTTGTGTTAACATAAATAATTTAATTTTCAAATTATTCTAAAATAATGTCTGTATAATCAAATTCATGTGTATTCACACTCCTATGTTCCGTTGTTATTCTCTGCTATTGTTCATTGTGCCACTCTACATTTATCTCTGCTAATGTATCAGTGTTGTGTGAGAACATTGATCCATGTAGTGCAAGAACAATGATCCACGTTCAACAGTGAGAACATTTATCAACATACAAAAGGAGTTCTAAATTTAACACTTCCCAACTAGTGTTTGGATCAAAAGCATAATTTTCTATTGACCAATATTTTTGTAAAACATTCTGTGAACTTCTGACGGATGAAATAAATGACTAAATGTGTTTGTGTCAACTTATTTACTCTGCCATGTTGTTGACCTAGTGATGCTCCCTAGGTCATAGGACAAACTCATAGTCCATGAGACAGTCTCGGAGCAGGACAAAACAGGGGAGATAATAATATGCAACTAGCATTCAAGTAAGTCATGTTTCAATTTCATTCCTCACCAATGGGTTAATTTACTGGGGGTTTACTTTGGAAACAGTGTGAGTCTATCAGACATAGTTGGTCTGAATCCAAAGTGTCTTGTATGAACAGTTGCTTCAATAGCTCTAACTGAATCATATATGCAAGAAATATTTTTGGTGTTCTATCAACAGTAAAAAAAATATTCAAAAGATGAACAGATTTCTGTCAAAACAATATTTATTAAATATGATGATTAACTCACGTTTTTTCATATACAATATGTTCAAAAACCTCCTCAAATTACTGAAAACATTTTAAGATCTGTGCTTTCTTGTCAATGTAAACCATTGGAATTCCCTTGAAATTGAGCAATATTGCAAAGGGTCATAATGGTTTCGTTCTCAATGAGAAAGACTCTATCCAAGTCTGCCTTTGATGGCAAGAGACTGCACTTTACAGCATAAATGGGACAAAACAACGTCACTGCATATGTACTTGTTACTAAACCTTATGACGCAAAGACTCCATTATGCTCATCCGTATTCTATCGGTAACAGCTACCAATCCTCGAAGGAAATGCCAGAATTATATTTGGAGTAAATCTTCTTCTCCACATCAAAACAATATTTTCATGAAGACATCAATGACTGTATCCAAATGTTTTATGCTATATATTTTTAAGCATCGTTGTCATTTGGCTTCACTGCAATTTAAAGTTCATTCTCATCATCTTCCAATGAATTTGACTTCTTTGTATGTCCATTGGTGAAGGGAGTCAAACACTGATCCTCCTTTGTGGTTGCACTTGGGGACATCGGAATGTACATAGGAGTCAATTCATTTGTTTCTTTCCCTTGCTGTTCGTGTTTTTGAGAATACATGCTGCCCTTCCCACTTGACCTTAAAGAATGGGTACTTGGTATCTTTCTCAATGCTCCTTTTAAATGGCCAAGTACCTGAAAACAAAGTAACAAATTATAAAACTATAAAAACATGATAAAGTGCTACAACTCAGCACTGTTTCATGCCAGACCCTTCTTCATAAAACTTTACTCAACATTTCCAGTAATAAATGTTCCTCCCAACTGAAAATCTTTCAGAAATGTTTAAAAACATACTTTTGAAAGGTCAACATTTTGTTGAGCAAAATCTGGACTCAAATAGAGTTTTATTATGGAGTAGCCAAATCCATCAGTGACTTCTCTGTCGCATGCTTGAAATGATCTAGTTGAGAATGTGCACAGCAACATTGTGGACTAAAAAAAACAAGAAAATGAAATCATCCATGGACTTCCATCACTTTTTAGTTAGGGGTGTTGTCTGTTTCTTTTATGTTGCAGCACAAAACCCATTTTGCAATGTAGAGAAGCTTGGTATAGAGCTCATGCCTGAAGGGTGTGTGTGTGTGTGTGTGTGTGTGATACTTGGATTTTAAACATAGCTTTAACAATTTTGAAGTCATATTGCTACAATGTCTGCAGGGTGGCAGTTTATAGTGATGTCTAGCACCAGGACAACATGCCGCAGACATGTAGCATGATGTCCCACCCAGTCACATTATCCTGACACCAGGCCCATCAGTCCTAACACTAACCTCACAATGCTGAGCAAGCTGGGTTTTTTTTAATAAGTCTTTGGTATGACTTGGCTGGGGTTTGAACCCATGACCTCCTGCATCCAAGGCAGATGCTCTAACCACTAGGCCACTGAAGTGGTCCATGCCTGAGGTAAAAAGCTAATTATTTCAATACAAAGAGATCAGAATTTCAATATAAGAAAAGTTCTGTGTACAAATTTTGTGCAGGTATTCTACCAGAAGAAATTCGGAAAACAGACCCAGGAATATTTGGCAAAGTGGAACAACTACTCCTGACATCAATATTCTACTCCAGATCGTGAAACATAACCATATAATAACTTTGGTTAACATCACCAGCACTGATAACAACACTAATAACACCTGTCTAATTAAAGTTTAAGGAATTCAGAGGAGGTGACATAAAGAAGGTACTATAAAGGGATACAGCAAACAAACTGGGCGACAGCAGGGAGTTAAACAGAAACAATTCCTAGTGTCACGAGCAATCATTACTCGCTATTGATAGTCCATGGACTAAAAAATTATATATATATAATTTTCTCCAAACACGAAACTTCCCCTGTGACATAATAGCAATCATCATTATATATATATATATATATATATATATATATATATATGTACTCTGATCTCATCCTTCAACCTAAGTCATGGCAAATTATTATATCCAAGGATGGTATATGTAGGTGTGTGTGTGTGTGTTTACTTTCATTTTACTCTCTTGGGTTTATCTATCAAGGTGCTTATAACACAAGGCTTACCTCTCCATTGAAGAAGCAAAATATCAATGCAACAACAGCACCCTGTAATAATAATAATAATAGTAATAATTATAGTAATAGTAATAGTTATAGGAATTCTGTTGTTACTGTTGTTGTTCTTTTTGATGATGATGATTTTACCATTCAACAATTTAAATTGATAGCAAGACTTAAATACATTACTTTGTCTTATTTGCATATAAATAATCTGTTATTCTGAAAAATAGTTGTAAAATTATGCTTATGAACTGTTGCATGCATTCATCTCATTTCTAAAAGATATTGTTAGTAACAGGAATCTCATAAGTGTTTTGATAATCGTATGAATATTTGTATATGTAAGTCTTAGTTACAAGGCTTGAATTATTTAGCTCCTCTCATTTGTGACAAAGGAATTTAAACTGCTGTTTGTGTAAACTTCATTCATTCATACTGGAATTAGAAGCCATTCTCATTGTACCAATGTGTCCTACAATTCATACCTTATCATTCTGTTCTAAACTCCCAACAACTATTGCACGACAGCGATTTTAGTACCCACATTCAAAACATGAAAGAGCTTGTTTTAATGAAATAGGGGCTCATGCTGCACATGAACAAATTTGTTTAAATTAAACAGGTGAGTCACATTGCTTATGAACGAATTTGTTTGAATGAATCAGGGAATTCAAGTTGCACATGACGAATTTGCTTTCAGTGAAACTGGGGACTCAAGATGAACAAATTTGTTTTCAATCAATCAGAAGACTCCCAATGAAGAATTTGCTCAGGGGACTCAACATGAACAAATTTGTTTCAATGAATCTGGGGACTCAAGATGAACAAATTTGTTTTCAATGAATCAGGGAACTTAAGATGAATGAATTTGTTTTCAATGGAACAGGGGTTTCAAGTTGAACTAATTTGTTTTCAATTAAAAAGGGGACTCAGGTGGTTTTCAGTTAAACAGGGAAATTGGATTTCTTGTAATATTAATAAACTCATGGTTAAATTTATTCATCATACATATACTGGAGCAGTTTACATTTTAGGGTATTGTAACTTTTTTTTTCACCATTCTGTCATTTGTCATTTTTAGAACAAAAAAGAGTTGTTAAGGGGATATGATATGTAGAGCTTTACATGCTTTTTTTGAATGAAGAGTTCTATCATCAGTAACCATATGTGCCACATTAGCGAATTGTGTCCAAAATTATTAAACTGAAGCTGACATCACTGGAGTTGGTCCTTCCCTTGTGATTGCATAACTGTGTGATAATACCAATTTTAAATAAAATGTGTTCAGAGCACTGTTTATGGAAATCTAAATAATAGAGTATTTAAAAATGACAATCTGGTGTCCTCAGTAAGTTCTCAAGTAGTATAATTATTGATCTTAACAGAAACGACCAAACAAACTAAATTCATGTCTGTTGAACTGTCAGATGCAAATCACTGGACTTTTAAGAACAACTCATACACAGTATACAGCACTCATTTTGAATTTTTCAGTTTATAACATGAATCCCCTTTTGCCCTAAGACTCTATGAAAAGGTACCTCTGGAATGGTATGGACATTAAAGTTATGGCATGGTGAGCATCGTCACTTACAGAGTACATATTTTGGAAGGTTTATTTAAATTATGTATGGAAAGGAAGTCAAACATGTTTAGTCCATTTCATGCACTTAGCTAGGCATTTCAAGAGGCTGCCTTTGCCTATAAATGTTAGAATTATTATTATTATTATTATTATTGTAGAAGTAGCAGTAATGCACCTTTGTATTTTGTAGAATACTTGCAATTATTTCATACACAAACTCGGCGGATTTCTCATCTGGTCGATAAATCACAACAAATTGCTGTAATCCAAACAGAGGGACCAGTAAAAATGTGGCCTTCATAGCTTTTCTGAAATAAAATGAGATAAATAAATAAATAAAATGTGACTTCTTTTATCTACATCTGTTTACTTTTAAGCACACTTAGACATCTTTCATTATGGAATTAAGGAAATTGTTTTTCTCACCTATTTTCACGTTTTCTCAACTCTAATTATTGTAATACTTCCGAATCAAATAAACCATTTATTACAGGTTATTCAGTCACATTAAATGTTATTAAATATACCTCTTATTATAGATTATTCAGTTAAATACTACATGCAATTATTGATATTTCACTTCACTTGTTCTTGATCAACAGAGAACATTTTGAAGTTCAGAGTTTTACACTGTTTTCGCTTCTGCACTGCATCTGTAACACTCCAGAGATCAAAGTCTGTAGCTGCAGCAGGGATCGGACTTCACCAGGTGGAGTGATCGTGTGCAAGGTCTTCTCAGGACTCCGGGTCAATGCTCAGAAGTGTTTAAAGGATGAGTTGTGAGAGTCTTTGAAACACTTCTTTTCACCTCTCTGAGATCATTAACCATCCTCCAACTTGTCGTAGAAGCTCTGTTTTAGTAGTAGTTCATCAGACATCCTAGTGATGTGGCCTGCCTGTATTATTTCTGATATCATCAGTGGCATGTGGGTGCTTGGAATGCCAGCCTGTTCTGAGAACCTCAGTGTATTGGACCTTATCCTGCTATCGTATCCTCATCAGTTTCCTCAGACAGTCAAGTTGTTAGCACTATGGTTTGGTAAACCTTCAGTTCCAATAATGTTTTGCATGTAGCCAGCCAAAGGCTACACATGCTTTAGCGATTCTGGCATTGGTCTCGTTCGTCATTGATGTGGACTGTACATGGCAGTGTACTATTGACATAGGTGAGCTTGTCCACCTTGAGGAGGGTTTGGCCATTTACTGTGATGACTATGTAAGACTTTCCTGGTGCAGGTTTGATCATCAGTTCTATCTTCTCAATACCACTTGTGAGACCAAACATTGTCACAAGCTAAAAGAAATGATCAATAGTCTGTTACATGTCAGATATGGATTTATTCAGGAAACAGTAGTCAGCAAATAAAAGATCAAGAACTATCACTTACTGTAACTTCATCTTCTCCCTTAGTCTCTTAGATTAAACATCTCTCAGATGTCGATCCCAACGTTATAGTCACAATCACATTGATAAGCATGGCAGAGAATGTCATACTGAGGAGGGATGGAATGGATTGAAGACTTGCTTGACTCCCTTGATGAATGGGAATGGTTCAATCTGATTAAAATCAGATCTCCGCTGTTATACATGAAAATCTGACAGTGACTGCTCAGGGGTCATGTTCTGGTAACCTATGTTATTACCATAATCACTAATTTTATCAACCAATCAGATGAAGTCTTATATCTTCACATTTGGAGAAAGAGCAATATAGATGAAGAGCATCAAATGTGTACCAAACAACTTGATTCACTTTCAGATTTTTTAAGTTGTATTTCCATGGGCTAATTCAAAGGTCACAAGAACATGACCTTTTGGTGGTTATCATCAGATCTTCATGTAGGATAGTGAGTGGAGATCTCATTTTAATCAGATTGAGGAATGGCTTAGATAACTTACCATCATCTATGATGCAAGCGAATAAGCCACGACACCACCACCTCACCCTGCCTGGGTGGGTAAAAGACTTTTGTCGGGTTGACAAATGCCATGCAGATGTTGGAGTTCTGTTACTGGCATGTTGAGGTATGTTGAAGTCTGCTTCAGGTAATACATCAACTTCCTCCTCACTGACAGATGATTGTTGCTTCATAATGTTTTTGTATACTTTTGCTCATTGTAGCATTTTTGTCTTTGTTGTGCCTGTGTAGGGACTGAATCTCATCTGCCTTGATGCTTAGCAATGACTCTTGCAACTCCCCGAGTTTGCATCAAAAAGTCCTCTTTGATGATGAAATGCTGTCCTCTAAACAGACCTTTTTGGAGCCAATGCTTTTGTTGAGTATTCTCCATATGTTTGGATTGCTCTCATCAAACCAGTCTTCATGTTTATGTGTGGTGGGACCAAGAGTTTTAGATGCAGCTGAGTACACAAAGTCTCTGATGGATGCCTAGTTTCCCTTGATGCTTTTGGGAGTTTTTTTGTTGTGGTTGTCTGTTAGACTAATTCCAGATACTGTCATGAAGATTATGAGTATGTGGTCAGTTGAGTATTCTGCATTACTCATGGCTGTTGTCACTTGGACATCCATCCTGTCTCCTTAAGCTGATGTAGTCCACAACATGCCAGTGCTTGGAGCACATGTGTATTTAAGATGACTTGCTGTGGTTTGACAGAAAGAAGACTGTTGGTGAGTCATGAGTCGTGAGTTGTATATTATTGCGTACTATACTACTCTCATGTTTTTTCAGTTGGAGAAGTCTGCTGTTGTTGCATTTGATAAATCCATGTTATGCCTGGCCATGTCTGGTGACCTGCACCAATTCTAGCAATGAAGTTATCAAGGGTGACAAACTTTTCTGCTTTCGGCACTCATGCAATAACAGACTTCAGGTCTTTATAAAATGTGTCCATGATTTCATCTGGATTGGTCATGGTGGGTACATAAGTGCTGATGACTGTTGCACATCATTTTCCAGACAGTGCAAGTCTATTTTGCATGGGTCTGTCATTCATGCCATTTTGGAGATTTGTAAGCTTCCTGACTAGTTACGATCTGATGGCAAAACTAGATTCATTTCATTCTTCTTTTCTTCTGCCATTCCAGAAGAAGATGTAGCCAATGTTTATTTATGTACTGACTATTCATAAGACAGTACAAAACCAGAGACAGCATAATCTGTATGTAATTACAAACTGTTCTGTATGTAATTACAGACTGGTGATGGTATACACTATATGTATCTATTCATAAGACAGTAAAAACCTAGTAACAGTATACACTGTATGTAATTACAGACTGGTGATGGTATACACTGTAGCTAATTAGACTCAGGTGATGGTATACACTATGTGTATTTACTCATAAGACAGCAAAAATCCAGTGATAGTATACACTGTATGTAATTACAGACTGGTGATGGTACACACTGTATGTAATTACAAACTGGTGATGGTATACACTATATGTATCTACTCATAAGACAGTAAAAACCCAGTGACAGTATACACTGTATGTAATTACAGACTGGTGATGGTATACACTATATGTATTTAGTCGTAAATCAGATACAAAACCAGCAACAGTATACACTGTATGTAATTACAGACTGGTAATGGTATACAGTATATGTATCTACTCATAAGACAGTAAAAAAACAGTGAGAGTATGCACTACATGTAATTACAGACTGGTGATGGTATACACTATATGTATCTACTCAGTAAAAACCTAGTGACAGTATACACTGTATGTAATTACAAACTGATAATGGTATACACTATATGTATTGTTACATATATGTAATTAAATTGTCTGTGTTAGTTTTAAAATTCTTTTTATTTTATTTTTTTTCATTACATTTTATTGTAATGATTATTTTCACGGGATTCAATATTTTCTTTTAGTAATGTTGTTTATTTAAGACGTAAAACGTGTTACATGAGCAATATTTTTAGTTCACCTTGGTCCACGGTAGTGTAAGCGCTACGCGAAAACGATTGGCTATTGCCAAGGTTATTTCATCTAGCCTGAATAAACAATGTTTTATTTTTAAATTTATTTCAGAGTGAGAGTAGATAGGGGTTCTTGCTATGTGACAATTGCATTTTTCTTATTGTGTTGTTCAAGTGTTAAGAGACCACGTAATCTATCTCGCGAGAATGGGATGATAATTCGGGTGGATATAATACCCTTTCTGAGTGCTCATCAGTCAGTTGTATTTTTGAAACCTTGAAGGCTGGATAGGTTTTTATTGTTGAAACCAGATTGTTTTAGAAGTTCATTTGTTTTTGGAATTTAATAATTTATTCTCTAGAAAACCAAATGAGTGTACTGTTTTATAAATTCTGGGAGAAAGAAATTCAGTGGAAATTTATTCTGGAATTATTTAGAAACATAAACTGTGATTCAATTGAGGAATTGTTGCTATTTGTACAAGGACCATATCTGATGCCATCGCCTTCCATATTGGAACGTCGTCGAGATTCGAATAGAACTATTTAGTGATAGGACTTGTATTTTTCATTCTTAGGATTAAATTTTGGATTATATTCACAAACTGTAAGTCCTATTTCCAATTTTCACATTGTTTTCTAAGGAAATAAATTATTTTGTTAAAATATACAAAGCTTGTTGACTTCACTCTTTTCTCTTGTTATTATTGTACGAGCCTACATGTAACAGGAAAAAATTGGGTCGATCGTCCTTAAGATATTTGAATTTGGCTAAAATATTTCAGAAAATTGTTTTTTGAAATTTAAATTCCCCTAGTTTCTAAATCCCAAGTACTATTTTACATTTTGTTTGAAATCTTTAGTGAAAACAACAGGCTTTCATTCACAATGTCATCAAAAGTGGAAACTTTTCTTTCTAGTCCAACTCAGGAGCAGTTGGATAGTCTGAAAAAAGATGAGTTGCTTGAACTTGCCAGAAAGTACGATCTTTCTGAAGCAAAATCTTCCTTAACGAAACAAGAAATTAAAAGAATTTTGATTCAATATTTGGTAGAGAAGAATGTTTTTGATAAAAGTGTTTTGGCTTCGGTCAGTAAGTCCGTATCGGGCTCTGACATAAAAGTAATGGAATTAAAAATGAAATACAAAATGGAATTGGAGTTAAGGAAGCTCCAGCTTCAGAAAGAGGAAAGAGAGAAAGATAAACAAATGCTTTATGAAAAAGAGGAGAAAGAGAAACAATTGCAATTGCAAGAGAAGCAATTGCAATTACAATTTGAAGAAAAGGAGAAAGAGAGACAGGAAAGAGAGAATGATAAACAAATGAAATTACAATTTGAAAAAGAGGACAGAGAGAGATAGGAGAGGGAGAAAGATAAACAAATGCAATTGGAGTTTCAAAAAGAACAAATGCACGTACAGATGCAAAAAGAGAAGGATGAAAAGGAATTTCAAATTAAAATGAAAGAATTTGAGCTGGCAAGTGACAAGCATGATTCCACTTTACATACAAATTCAAGTTTTGACATTACAAAAAATATTAGGTTAGTTCCCCCTTTTAGCAAAAGGGAAGTAGACAAATATTTTATTTATTTTGAAAAAGTTGCTGAAAATTTGAAATGGCCAAGGGAGCATTAGACTCAATTATTGCAATGTGTACTTTTTGGAAAAGCCCGAAATATCTATGCATCCCTGTCAGTACAACAGAATTCTGACTATGATTTGGTTAAGGAGTGCATCTTACGGGGTTATGTGTTAGTCCCTGAGGCTTATCGGCAAAAATTCAGAAACTATAAAAAAGAAGCTGGACAGACTTATGTTGAATTTGCTAGAGAAAAAGAGCAGTTATTTAAGAGATGGTGCTTGGCCAAGAAAGTTGAACATGATTATGAAAGTCTTGAACAACTTGTGTTACTTGAAGAGTTCAAAAACTGTGTTCCTAATGACATTAAGAATCATCTTGAAGAGCATAAGATTGAAACCTTGGAAAATGCTGCTCTTGCTGCCAATGAGTACTCCTTAACTCATAAAGTTCCTGTTGTAGGCAAATCATTCACTCAGCAGTCTACTGGTAGAAAGGTATTCCAGCCCAATACAACTCCTCCTAAAACTCAATCTGGTACAACTTCTAAAAATCAAGCTTCTGATAAACTTGATTCAAAATCCTTCTCTATTCCTATGTGTACCTATTGCAAGAAAAAAGGACACGTCATTTCTGATTGCTTTAAATTGAAATATAGGCATCAGAATCAAGATAGACCTATACCAAATGCTCTTATTTCTAAGAGGTCAAGGTCACGGTCATGTATTGAAAGCAATACATTTGTTGGGTCTAATAAACCCCAGTCTGATTTTATTATGGAGAATTATGAACCATTCATGTCGAAGGGTTCTATATCACTCTTGGGTGATTCGGCCAATCCTATCCCTATTAAAATTTTAAGGGATACAGGAGCTTCTCTGAGTCTTTTATTATCAGGTACCTTGCCTTTTTCTGAGAAGTCCTGTTCTAATGAGAGTGTTCTCATTCAGGGAGTAGAGTGCGGTTTTCTTAATGTTCCTCTCCATTCTGTAAATTTGTCATCAGACTTAGTTTCACGACCTGTGACAGTCAGAATAGTATCTAATTTACCTGTTGAGGGCATTCATTTGTTGCTAGGCAATGACCTAGCTGGAGATAAGGTTGCAGTTAATCCACTTGTAACTGACAAGCCTTCTTTGGATCAGAAAGTTGATCCTATTGAAAATGAATACCCTGAGTTATACCCAGTTTGTGCAGTTACCAGAGCTATGTCAAAGAAAGCTCTTGAGAATGATTCTGATAAGGAAAATATTCCTTTAGCTGACACATGTATTGGTCAGGCTTTTGATGAGGTCACTTTCACTTCTACTTTGGATCAATCAAAAGGTATTGATCACAGTGATCCTCTTTTAAATACTCATTCTCTTTTATCTAATCAGGGTGATAAATGACAATCACTTGTCGTCGAACAGGAAAAAGATCCTGAGATCTCCTGTTTGTTTCAGAGGGCCATTAGTGAAACTGAAGCCACTGAAATACCTGTCTGTTATTTCATTAAAAATGGAATTCTTATGAGAAAATGGAGACCTCCTGAGGTACCTGCTAATGATGACTGGTCAGTGAATTATCAGATTGTAGTTCCAAAATCTTACAGACAGGAAATACTTAGTTTGGCCCATGAAACTCCTCTGGCTGGTCATTTAGGGATAAATAAAACTTATAACAAGATCTTGACTCACTTTTATTGGCCAAAAATCAAAAGTGATGTTTCTAAATTTTGTAGATCTTGTCATACTTGTCAGATGGTAGGAAAACCCAATCAGAAGATACCTAAGGCTCATCAGCAACCAATTCCTGCATTTGACAAACCATTTAGCAGATTTATGGTAGATTGTATTGGTCCCTTACCTAAGACCAAGTCAGGCAACCAATATTTGTTGACCATTATGTGTGCATCAACAAGATTCCCAGAGGCGATTCCTTTGAGGAATACTATAGTAAAAGCTTTGATAAAGCTTTTTTACTCAATTTGGCCTTCCCAAATCTGTCCAATCAGGTCAAAGGTCAAATTTCATGTCTGGAATTTTCCAGCTTGTTAATGCTTGAATTTGGCACTCCACAATTCAAGTCAAAAGTGAAACTATGGTTTCATAAAACTTTACTTGAGAGAATTTTTGAGTCCTGTAATAGAGTTCATTCTCTCTTGCTCGTTCTTCAAAATTTTTCTTCAAATTAGATTTTACAACCCTTACAAAGTAAAGAAGAAAATGAATGAGTTAAATTATAATTATAGTACTCTGATCTAAATAAATTAAGGGAGTACTAGTATATTGAAAGAGATAGCCAAGTAAATCATACAATTAATTTAGTTGTACCTGTCCCACCAACTAAGGATTTAAGTGAAGAAATTCAATTGGACACCGTTGATCTTGGAGCAACAAATCTTCAGAATTCGAAAATTATGAAAGATCTAGACCAGAAACTTTTACATTTGCAACAACAAGAAAGAAATGAACTTAAACAGTTATTATTCAAATATGAGCACCTGTTTCCGGATATTCCTATGAAGACAAACAAAATTTTTCATGACGTTGAAATTGTAGATTCAAAACCTGTGAAACAACACCCATACAGGATGAACCCTCTCAAACAGGAATACTTGAAAAAGGAAATTCAGTATTTGCTGGAGAATGATTTCATAGAGCCCAGTAAAAGTGATTGGAGTTCACCATGCATACTTGTTCCGAAACCAGATAAAACTTTCTGTATGTGCACTGATTATAGGAAGGTGAACAGTGTGACAAAAACAGGTTCATTTCCATTACCAAGAATCGATGATTGTATTGATAAAATTGGAAATGCCAAGTATGTCACCAAATTTGACCTTCTGAAAGGATTTTGGCAAATTCCACTTACGGAAAGAGCGAAAAAATTTCGGCATTTGTGACTCCAGATGGACTCTATCAATATAAAGTAATGCCGTTTTTGTGATGGAGGGATCCCCAAGTACGTTTCAACACTTGATGAATATGATTACCTCTGATCTAGAAAATTGTGATGCTTACATTGATGATGTCATCATCTACAATGACACCTGGAAAGGACATCTAGCCACGATTTGGAAATTCTTTGAAAGACTCACTGATGCTAATTTGACAATCAGTTTATCTAAAAGTGAGTTCTGCCGTGCTTGTGTAACTTTTCTAGGACATATTGTGGGACATGGTCAAGTTAAACCTATTGATGCTATGGTTAAGGCTATCTCTGATTTTCCTGTGCCTGTCAGTAAAAAGCAACTGATGCGATTTTTGGGTATGGCCGGATACTATCGAAAGTTTTGTTCCAATTTTTCCAATATTGCTGAACCTCTGACAAATTTGTTAAGTAAGAGAAACAAGTTTCTTTGGACTGAAAAATGTCAGGAAGCTTTTGATAGATTAAAAGCCATACTCAAAAGTGTGCCGGTTCTAACAGCTCCAAATTTCAATCAGTCTTTTAAATTGTCTGTGGATGCAAGTGATGTTGGGATTGGAGCAGTATTGATTCAAGAAGATAGAAATGGTGTTGATCACCCAGTGTGCTATTTCTCTAAGAAATTAAATAAGCACCAAAGAAATTACTCAACAAATGAGAAGGAATGTTTGGCTTTAATATTGGCATTACAGCATTTTGAAGTTTACATTAGCTTGGCTCCTTCTCTGGTTGTTGTGTATAGTGATCACAACCCCCTTACTTTCATCGACAGGATGAAAAATAAAAGTCAAAGATTATTAAGGTGGAGTTTGTTTTTGCAACATCAGGCACATCAAAGGAAAAGAAAATTTGATTGCAGATGCACTTTCCCATGTATAGAAATATTATTTCATATACACTTTATATAATTCATAAGAATTTTCTTATGTAATTTTGTTTACCTCATGTATAACTTATATATGGTAAAAAGAAATCTTTATTATATAAATCTTTCTTTTTTCTTTATGAGGGGAAGTGCTACCTATATGTAATTAAATTGTTTGTGTGTTAGTTTTAAAATTCTTTTTATTTTATTTTTGTTTCATTACATTTTATTGTAATGATTATTTTCATGGGATTTGATATTTTCTTTTAGTAATGTTGTTTATTTAAGACATAAAATGTGTTACATGAGCAATAGTTTTAGTTCACCTTGGTCGGCAGTAGTGTAAGCACTACGCGAAAACGACTGGCTATTGCCAAGGTCATTTTGTCAATGTTTTATTTTTAAATTTATTTCAGAGTGAGAGTAGATAGGGGTTCTTGCTATGTGACAATTGCATTTTTCTTATTGTGTTGTTCAAGTGTTAAGAGACCACATAATCTATCTCGCGAGAATGGGATGATAATTCGGGTGGATATAATACCCTTTCTGAGCGCTCGTCAGTCAGTTGTATTTTTGACACCTTGAAGGCTGGATAGGTTTTTATTGTTGAAACCAGATTGTTTTTGAAGTTCATTTGTTTTTGGAATTTAATAATTTATTCTCTAGAAAACCAAACGAGTGTACTGTTTTATAAATTCTGGGAGAAAGAAATTCAGTGGAAATTTATTCTGGAATTATTCGGAAACATAAACTGTGATTCAATTGAGGAATTGTTACTATTTGTACAAGGACCAGATCTGACGTCATCGCCTTCCATATTGGAACATCATTGAGATTCGAACCTGGATTCTAAGAGAACTGTTTAGTGATAGGACTTGTATTTTTCATTCTTAGGATTAAATTTTGGATTATATTCATAAACCGTAAGTCCTATTTCCAATTTTTACATTGTTTTCTAGGGAAATAAATTATTTTGTTAAAATATACAAAGTTTGTTGACTTCACTCTTTTCTCTTGTTATTATTGTACGAGCCTACACGTAACAGTATTTACTCGTAAGTCAGATACAAAGCCAGCAACAGTATACACTGTATGTAATTATAAACCAGTAATTTTACACAGTGTATGTATTGACCATTCATAAGATTCTTATTATTTAGCCATGACATACACTATATGTATTGACTATTAATAAGATTCTTATTATTTAGCCATGACATACACTATATGTATTGACTATTCATAAGATTCTTATTATTTAGCCATGACATACACTATATGTATTAACTATTCATAAGATTCTTATTATTTAGCCATGACATACACTATATGTATTGACTATTCATAAGATTCTTATTATTTAGCCATGACATACACTATATGTATTGACTATTCATAAGATTCTTATTATTTAGCCATGACATACACTATATGTATTGACTATTCATAAGATTCTTATTATTTAGCCATGACATACACTATATGTATTGACTATTCATAAGATTCTTATTATTTAGCCATGACATACACTATATGTATTGACTATTCATAAGATTCTTATTATTTAGCCATGACATACACTATATGTATTGACTATTCATAAGATTCTTATTATTTAGCCATGACATACACTATATGTATTGACTATTCATAAGATTCTTATTATTTAGCCATGACATACACTATATGTATTGACTATTCATAAGATTCTTATTATTTAGCCATGACATACACTATATGTATTGACTATTCATAAGATAGTTATAATGGCATACTCTGAATGTACTGACTTCTAATAAGACAATGAAATCACTGATTAGTGTACACAAGTTTGACCCACTTCACCGAATACTGCACACAAATACAGCCTCCTTTGTCTATTAATTTGCACAAGCCTATTAAGCATTCATTGAATACAGCTCACAAATCCAGCCTTCTTTGCCAATTAATTTACACAAGCCTAGTAAGCATTCGGTGAATACAGCTCACAATGCCTCCTTTGCCCATTAATTTACACAAACCTAGTAAGCATTCATTGAATACAGCTCACAAATCCAGCCTTCTTTGCTGATTAATATACACAAGACTAGTAAGCATTCGGTGAATACAGCTCACAATGCCTCCTTTGCCCATTAATTTACACAAACCTAGTAAGCATTCGGTGAATACAGCTCACAAATCCAGCCTCCTTTGCCCATTAATTTACACAAGCCTAATAAGCATTCGGTGAATACAGCTCACAATGCCTCCTTTGCCCATTAATTTACACAAACCTAGTAAGCATTTGGTGAATACAGCTCACAATGCCTCCTTTGCCCATTAATTTACACAAACCTAGTAAGCATTCATTGAATACAGCTCACAAATCCAGCCTCCTTTGCCCATTAATTTACACAAGCCTTGCATCCCTTCACCAAAAGGTTTCTAAAATTCTAAGGAACAGGAGACTTCATATCTTAGTGATTTCTGATTTCAGTTCCACCTGTGATCTTAAGACTGCAACAAATACTGAGTAGACACATGCTGTAAATTGTTGACAGACTCCAACACATTCAAGCCACAAAATGTCGTCCATCTTGTGCAGTGCTATTGTAGTTATTCAGTGTACACAGTATTCTAATAATATCTGATCACACCCTAACATTACGTCAGCAGAGGTGAATTTATAACTGGACTAACCTCGCTAACAGAACCATGTCAATAACAATAATGATATTATCAGACAGTCTGCCATGTACAGATCCTAATACAACTTTTCTCAACCAACAAATTAACATCTGTGTCACCAGCAAAAAGAGAGCATAGATGGATTGAATTTTGTAAATGAAGACAGATCCATAAGTTTAAATAACTATAGTACTTATAGAATGCATAGTTTTTTACTGGTATCATCTTTAATAGACCACGCGGGAGTACTAGTGGTTAGAGTGTCCACCTTGGATGCATGGAGGTCATGAGTTCGAACTGAGTCATACCAAAGACATATGAAAATGGTACTAACAGCTGCCTCGCTAGGCATTCAGCATTAAGAGGTTAGTGTTAGGACTGGTCAACCTGTTGTCAGGATAATGTGACTGGGTGGGACATCATGCTACATGTCTGCAGAATGATGCCCCAGTCTAGACATCACTATAAACTGTCACAGTGCAGACATCATGGTGATATAACCGAAAAGTTTTTAAAGCTACATTAAAAATCTAAATCACATACATACACACACTCATCCTTAATCGTCTCCCTTGTATTATATTCTAACCAAGATGTCTCGGAGCCATTAACTAAATTATTATAGTCCTTGTAGCAGTAAGTACAGCTATGTAATGATACATAAAAGTACATGTAATTTAGCAAAAGAAACAAAATAAAGCAAGAGACCCATGACGGCATATGCTTGCTCACTTGCCTAATGGCCAAATGGCAGAGCAGTTCATCACCAAATATGTGTCTGTGGAATCGTTTCTGTGACATTTCTTCTAACTTAAATGCTGTTAATTGCATATGATATGAAAAATTGTTTCAAAGTATCTTGTTTTATCTTCATTCATATTAGAAGGTGCATCAGCATGATTTGTCAAATACTGATGCTTTCCAATAAAGCTAGTCAAATTCTGATGAGATGGTTTCATTTTTAAAGTTGTTTAAATATTTTTTTTTAGTTTCAGTAATGGTGACCATATTTGATGGTGCATCATCATTATTTTCAGAACATTCAAAGGTCCTTAATGTAGAACCCTTTCTATCAAATCTGGTCAAATTCTATTCAGGGATTTTTAAAGAAGACTTCGCTTGATGTTTTTGTTCTATGTTTAGTAATGGCAGCCATATTTCATGTAAATATTTGTATCAAATCGAAGCTCTCTGCACTTGGATACTCCATATCTAATTGAACTGAACTTTGTCCAGTGGTCTGTGAAAGAAAACTTAAATAGCAAATAGCAGATTATGACCTTTAAGTGGATGCTGTCAGATCTTCGTGTAGGGCAGTGGAGATCTGATTTTAATTACATTGCACATGGTCTGACTCTTATTTCTCTTACTGATGTTGAATTATTGCATTGATAAGGATGTGATTTTGCACAACTGCTCTGGTGGCCTAGTGGTTAGAGCATCCACCTCAGATGTGGGAGATCACAGGTTCAAACCCCGGCCAAGTCATATTAAAGACTTATAAAAATGGTACTGACAGCTGCCTCGCTTGGCGCTCAGCATTAAGAGGTTAGTGTTAGGACTGGTCGGCCTGGTGTCAGGATAATGTGACTGGGTGGGACATGATGCTATATGTCTGCGGCATGATGCCCCAGTGCTAGACATCACTATAAACTGCCACACTGCAGACATTGTAGCAATGTAAGACTGAAAAATTGTTAAAGCTACTATAAAAATCCAAATCACACATGCACACGTGATTTTGTTTCATTTTTTCATTTCCACTGATTTGAATCTCTTTAAAACTGTCCTTTTTAAATATTGGAAATCAGTCCTGGGCACATTTTCAAACTGACTATAGAATTTGTAAGACATGAGAGTGACTGTTAGTCACTGGCCAGTGTTGTAATAAAACAATTACAACAGTCCTTTCCTGTTCACAGTAAATCACTGACTACTGTAAATGTAGTGCTAATCTTTATATAGTGAAAATAATTTGGTGTCGTGAGATATCGTCAGAGCCACATCCTGTGTCTGTGTCTGTCTGTCAAGCTGTACTAATTTTTTTTTTTCATTGATCACATGATGTGGCTTCTTACCTGTAATTACTTGGCTCGTTTGGATGACTTTGTATCTGTGTTAGAAGGATTCTTAAAATGTTGACTAGAAATACAAGATTTGCCTGAAAGTAGAAAGAAAATCTAAAAATAAAATTGACTGAAGATTGAATTAGGACAATCTGATAATTAAGTTAATTTTAATCTGCGAATCCTTTGCTGGGTTGCTTTTTAATGTGTTAATGGGTTGTCAATGAAATTGGTGCAAGGAGCAATGTAAATATTTTTATAGGTTTTTATTGCTTTTTCTAAAATTAAAATATGTTAAAAACCATCTCATATGTAAAAACAACACCAAAAGAAATTTTCATTGATCAAAATATCTTGTCAAATCTGAAAATTCTTCGTAAACAGTATAGTCTGTAATTGTTTTATTTTCATTTTTCCTTCCTTCCTTCCTTTCTTTTCTTGCTTGTTTCATGCTGTAAGTGTCTTTGAATTGTGCTTTGAGATGCTCAGCATGAAAGATGTCGAAGAGAGTGAATTTCATTAACACAGTTCTAGCTCAAATATTCAGTTTGCATTTGATAATTAAGTTGTTTTTTTTTTTATGATCCAATCTTTGTCACTGTTATGAACTTAGGATACAATGACTCTGCTCAGATTCCATGGATTATACTCAAATTCCATGAACTCTGCTCAAATTCCACAGACTATGCTAAGATTCTGCAGACTCTGCTCAAATTCCACAGATTATGCTCAGATTCCACGGACTCTGCTCAAATTCTGTGGACTGCTCAGATTCCACAGACTATGCTCAAATTCCACTCAGATTGCATTCCAAACATGTGACAATGTGCTTGTCAAAGGCAAATCCAACTTTTGGAAACATTTGGGATTAAATTTTTAAAAATGTCATTTTGTTTTGTTATTTACTAGCGTATATTAATGTTTTATGTATGTGTACTCCTTTGTAAGACCATGAATCATATCTATTCTAAGTTGCTTTCTGTTTGAATTTCACATAATTTCTGTAATCCACTAAATATTTTCTCATTTCCTGAGTCGGTGTGTTTTATCTCGTCCTGGGTTATTAGTATCCCACTTATATTTTCCCTGCCTATCATATCAATAGCTTAGCTTTTCCAGTTGTAGGCTTGAGTGTTGACGCTTCCTACTTTTATTCAACATGCTTTGTAATGTCAGCGCTTTGCCTTTTACTGGTTTTCAGCTATAGTGTAAACTTAATCATTCTCCTTTAGGAACAGTTTTTAGATACAACTTATATGGCAGTTAATATTCACTCAGCAAATGCACCTACTCAAAGCGTAAGGTAAGGTACTGAGAGGTGGCGATTTTCTTTTGAAATTATGCACACACACATGGAAGTGATGTTCCAGATGCATGGATGACTCGTTAATGTATAGATTATAGCATGGGGAATCTGTGATGGTTTATAAAAGGAACAATTACCCAGTGAAAATATAACAAATTTAAATGATTAAAATTACAGTTATGGCCAAAATTGTTAGTGACAGATCGAAACAAGGAAAAATCAGCACAATTACTAGAAAAAAAATATGAAATTAACAGCATATTCAAAAAAGAGTGAGATTTTGGTGAAAGTTTTAAATTTATAAGCCACAGTGAAAAACCAAATATATCAACTCCTAAATCAAAATTATTGATGATAACTCATCGAAAATAAGATCTTGTTCTTTGAACTGTTGCATGGAGAACCTTGCCACCTTTAACCCATTATATCAAGCATACTGTTTAGCAACATTCTACTTGATATTAACTATTCTTATTTTACATGATAATTTATACAGTAAAAGGTTAAATGAAAATTCAACATATGTAATACCTGTTCAAATCTCTGTACAATATGAAAGGGAGCAACTTAATTTTGACATATTTTTTCTCTTTTTTCTGTTTGTCCTTGCCTCTCGTTCTCTCTCGTTGGCAGTTCAAGTGACTATGTGAAATTCAAAATGGCTCCTCTGTCTGTCTCTCTCTGTCTTTAACATGGTGGTACCAAAACATGCAACATGGCTCCCATTAGACTGAGGCTAAAAGTCGTAGTAATTTCCAAAAGTGCAACAGAATTTTATTACAATGGCAGAAACTAAATAAAAGACTTAAATTCCTCAACAGTCACAGAATTTTCCTATCAGTAAAACAACCCTGAATATTCTATAAATATATCACTAAGACTGAAAGTAAAACTAAAGTTACAAAATGGACACGGAATTCAGCATAGTCTAGAGTATCCCAGATTATTTAATAAATGGCCAAAACAAAAAGTAACATTAAAATTCCAGTACAAAATGGCAACTACAGAGCATTATAATACAAATATGGCTGTAATTAAAAGTAATACCAAAATTGTCATGGAATTTTAGCAGAGACCTAAAACTGGAATATTTTTAGCATAAACGGCCAAGTCTAAAATTAATGCTAAACTTTTGAAGGTGACACAGAATTCAGTGGAGACTAAAAAAAACCAGAATATTGAACTTAAAACAAATAGTATAGACAAAAAGTGATACTAAAATTATGATACTGTCATGTTTGAAAATGTTGTAACAAGAATTCAGAAATCCAAAAATGATTTTAAAAAATGTAACAAATGTAAAACAAAACAAAAATTAAAAAATATTAAAACAAGTTTATATGCAAATCAAAAGTTGAATAATCAAAAAAAGAAAAATATGAGATAGTCAAGATTTTTTTAATATGTCAAAAAAAAGAAAAAAATATTTTAAACAAATAAAAACAAAAGCAAAAAAGCAAACACCACAATCCAGAAAGCAAAAAGATATAAAACTTTTTAAAATGTTAAAAGTTAAGTAAAAATTAAATGGTATTTCTTAATATTACTAAATTAAAAAAGGATACAAAACAAGAAACAAAATAAAATCAAAGCCAAAGTATTAAAAACAATTTTTTTCTTTAACTTTATAGAAATTCAAGATTCATTTTATTAATTTGACGAATTTAAAAGAAAATTTACAAAACTGGCAAAACTCAAAAACCTGTTTTGCATGTATAATTTGTTGTTTGTTAGTGTGTGTGTGTTTGTGTGATTTGGATTTTTAACATATCTTTAACAATTTTTCAGTCATATCGCTCCAATCTTTACAGTGTGGCAGTTTATAGTGATGTTTAGGGCATCGTGCCAGATATGTAGCATCATGTCCCACCCAGTCACATTATCCTGACACCAAGCCAACAAGCCCTAATCTCTTAATGCTGTGCACCAAGTGAGGCAGCTTCTAGTACCATTTTTATAAGTCTCTGGTATGGCTTGGCAGGGGTTCAAACCCATGACCTCCCACATCCAAAGCAGACACTCTAACCACTTAGGCCACTGGAGTGGTCATGTTGGATAGTAAGTGTGAAGCATGTGTGTGTTTGTCAATAAGTTGGTGTGATTGATCCTCACTTAACGTTATTATTATTCTTATACTTATTGTTCACTCCAATATTTTGTTAATTTGTTTCTTTGTTAGTACATGTAATGTTCGGCCAATGTGGGTATGTGAAAAATCTTGCCAGTAGCTTCTTGTGGGTTGGTGGTTCTTTCTGGGGTTTTCCTGGGTTCTTACTCCACCATTTATACTGGCCGCCATGTATAGCCTATCTTGTGCTGAAAAATGGCGTTAAACCCAACAACAACAACAAAAGTACATGTAATGATGATGTTTGTTTTTCCGGAGGCAGGTGTGAGTAACACTAACCCATCCCTTTCCATTCTGTTTGCTTGTATGGGTGGGTGCTGGATTGCAATTATGCACATTAATAATCATCTCATATCTGTCCTTTTCCTCATATATTTCTTGGTATGTAGGTGTGTTTTCTTTAAGAATGTGTGTGGGTGTGTGAGGATTATGTGTTTGGCATCATAACTGTCAATATTAATTACATCCCTTTACACAGGAGTTCATATATAGGTGCAAGTGTTGGTCTGTAAAGGTGAGTATTGGTTTTTGAATTTTTAATTTTGTTTTTATTTTCAAAATTTTGTGCATCTTTATGTTTCAGTTTTTATTTTTAATAACTGTATCAATAATTTTCATATATTTTTATTTCATAATAGTATTTGTGATACTTTTAAAATTTCTTTTAATTTGTTTTCTATAAAAAAAGATTGTTTACATTGCTTGCCACAGTTTGATAACATTTGTTCTGATGTTTTTTAAATTTTGTTTTACAAATTTATACATTTGTTTCAAATTTTGCTTAAACATGTATTTACATTATTATAAATATAATCTCCTATCCCATATTTGTTTGTAATGGTGTGTTTGTTTGTTAATAAGGAGGTGTGTATGTTGTCCTTCTGACGTGTTTATTTCTAAATAAGAACATGTATTTGCTTGTTGAGGAATAACAATATGTGTGTGTTTCTCCATAAGTAGCTGTCAGCATCCCTCACTTATCCCCATTCCCTCTTCTGTTTTGTTTGTATGTGTTGTCATTAAGGATGTTTGTTATAGACCAATTTATATATCCAACCTTTGCTAACTGGTGTATTTCGTATGTGTTCGTGTTGGGGTGCAAAATATAAGCAATTGTCTATAATTAGATGTGACCATCTGTCTCTTCATCCCTATTAAAATACATCACCTACCACCTTTTCGTTTGTATATGTGGATGTATATAGGTGTGTATGTGTGAATGAATGCCAGCACCCATCAATTACACCACATATTTTATTTTCAACAAACTTTATCGATTGTTTTTAAAATGTTCTTTGATTTCTATTTTTAAATTGATCTAAACTATTCTGTATTTGTTTTTAATCACTGATCTTTACATTTTGTCGATGAACATTTTTTTGGAACTTTTTAAGAAAGCTTATTTAATTTTAAATATGTTTAAATTTATAATTTATATTTTTTAAATTTTTCTTTAAACATTAGTTTTCTGCTCTTTATTTTTATTTTAAATATTTCACTTTAATTTTTAATTTTTGTTTCCTTTCTGTCTTTGTGTGTGTGTGTGTGTGTGTGTGTGTGTTTTGGATTTTTAATTTAGCTTTTAAAAATTTTCAGTCATATTACTATGATGCCTGCAGTGTGGCAATTTATAGTGATGTCTAGCACTGGGGCATCATGCCGCAGACATATAGCATAATGTCCCACCCATTCACATTATCCTGACACCAGGCTGGCCAGTCCTAAACACTAACCTCTTAATGATGAGAGTCTAGCAAGGCAGCTGTTAGTACCATTTTTAGAAGTCTTTCAGTTTTTTCAGTTTAATTTTTTTTACCTCCCACTACAGTTTTAATATTTTAGTTTACTTTGAGTTTAATTGTTGTTTTTATAATTTGTCAATTATTTTTTTAATTTTTAAACCTATTAAAGAGTTGTTGTTTTTGTTAAGGCATTACTTTTGTCTGCCCCATTTCCATCATAATATTTTTTCATTTTTCTTACTCTTCTCTAAATTCCATGTCAGTTTCATAATTTTTGCAATGCTTGCTGTATCAGCCATTTTCTAAACTATTTCGAGAATTGATTTCTTAGTCTTGGCTAAATTCCAAGTCAGTTTCATAATGCTAGTATTGCTTTAGTCGTGATCATATTTTTAACACAATATCCTGGATTATTAAGTCCTAAAGGAGTTTTGTTTCACTTTAAGAATTTTAGTACAAGATTTGGGCTATTTAAATAAAATATTCAAGCTTTATATGCTAGTCTGCGCCAAATTCCATATTAGTTTTGTAATTTTAGTATTCATTTTAGTATAGGCCATATTGTTTTATAAGATATTCTGAGTGTTTTAGTCTCAGGTAAATCAGTGAGAATTTTGGTATTTAATATTACATTTAGTTTCAGCCATTAAAAATAATATTATGAGGTTTCATTTCCCTCTGCTGAATTTTTTGTCTGTTTTGTAATTATTGAATTGTTCCTAGTCTTGGCCATGTTTCTAAAAACAATTACTGATGGTGTTTCTTTAGTTTTCAGTAAATTCTGTTTCAATCTCAAAATTTTAATTATTTTTTTTAAAATATCTTTATCACATTTAGCAAATATTTCGGGTTTATCTTTTAGTCTCCTCTAAATTTCATGTCAGTTTCAGAATTTAGTATGTGTTTTAGTTTTGGTCTAATGGCAACAATGTTGGGTATATGGACCTCACCTTTGCAAAATTACCCTTCCTTTGCTATAAAGCTGCATTATAGACCAAACTTTGAATTTCTGCTGGTAATGTGAACTTTCAATATAAAGTCTATGGACACCCTTGGTGCTTTATATCATCATGTTAGTAAGAATATATGTTGTATTGTCATTAAGTGTATTAGATCCACATAATGACCCACAATGTTACGATTTCCATTAGACCCCATATTGTCAGATTTATTACTAAATGGCAGCCTATGTTAAATTCCCAAAACATCCAAAAGTGACCCATGATGCTCAGCTTGTTAAATTTACACACATTTTTAACATTAAATTCCCTTTTAACAGATGCTAAATTTTCCATATTATACCCAATGTTACTACTGTAAATGGGGTCCACTACCACCCCACCCCGATAGTGGCTCCCATAACTTCTGAGGCCACAACTAACTTACCAGTACCATATGTTCAGAATTGTCTTTACATTAGTGTTTGTTCACAAATCATGCTTCAAGATTTAATACATCCCAATTCTGTAATTATTGTCTCCACATTGGCGACTGTTATTCCCAGTTGTAATATGACATATTAGATGTTACAGACTAGATAAGTGTTCTGGTTATGAAGGTAAACAAAAAAAAGATGTCTGGCAGACACAGACCTGCCATCGTATGATGTGCAGGTAGATCCATTTTTCAAGTTGCATTATTAGGTACCACTTCTGAGCTTTATCTCAATTATTTAATTATTTTAACAAGTCAGCAAACAATTTTTTAAAGGAATGTATAACTCACCCCTATACAAAGCAGCTTTGGAACATATATAATCCATTCCAAATGTCCTGCATGGTACACCCAACAGCTAGAATAAGAATGAAAAGAAAAACTAAATATGTCACATAATTTGTGTGATTACAAAATGTAACAGAATAATTTTTTTGTTTAAATAATCAAAATTAATCTCAGATACCACTGTTGTTTCCATGGTGCTCTTCCTAAACTAATTCTGAAAATATAAAAGTACAAGTATATTGTAGCATGTACGGAATGTATGTTCTTGTTTTGATTTTGGATCAGGCTCAATGATCACACAAATTTGCTTGACTTCAACTCTTGCTGCAAAATATTGTGACCAGTCAAAAGATGCATTGGTATATTTTGCACAATATCTTCAGGTGTGGGAAAAATGTCTTAATTGAAATGTTGAATCAAGTTTTGAGAGATGAAGGAATTAAATATAGTGGAAAGAATAAAAAATATGGACATCATTTTCTCACATTCCTATATGCATGGTGGCGTTTTCCAGTGTAAACATATCCTAATATACTTTGTCTTAGGGTAAGGAAATTTTCAAAGGGTGTTGTGCTGTTTGAAACTTACATCAATATTCACAATATGCCATTTTGACTTCGACTTCAGTGAAGGCAAGGAAACTTTCACCTTCAGGATCAAAATTTTGCATGAGCCATTCAGCATATCCTTGTGTCTGATGCAAAATTCTGACCCTTGGGTGAAATTTTCCTATACTAAACCAATGAATATAAAAATTTTTATTATTATTGTTAAGCACTGAGTGGATCTTCTGTTGATGCTAGCATCTATCATGTTTATGACCGTACATACAACAGTTCTACTGTAGTTAGGTTAAATGCCAAGGAACTGTTTTCACCATCAAACAAATGTATAACTACACATCTCACCTATGCTTACAGGAAAGACAAAATAAAAAACCTTGCATTACATTTAATGGAACAACAGAAAAGTTTTCCCTGTCTATATATCCTTGTAAAATTATGGTTCATCTGAAATGAGGACTCTATGAGAGCCATGTTGACACATGATAGTCCATAAAACATCAAATATGTGCTAATAATTCATTACTAGTTTGATGCTAGGCTAAACTGTACCTTTCAAATAATATGTCTAAGATGTATCTGAAGACATACACATATATATTACACAGCTAACATTTTTTTTTTGTTTTTAAAACAAAATGCTCATAAATTCAAGATATCTGAAGATATTGTTTTCATCTTGTGTTGTTACTGTTGAATAGTCTCGAGACAGTATTAATAAATTTACGAAGTATAAGTTACTAAGGCCTAAGTAACATTGCCTAATTAGCATCCATTTGTTTTAAAACAAATGTTGCTGTTAATTTTGTAGTTGCTTAATTGGTCTTTCTATATTTTAGTGATGTATGTAAAAAGTTAAGATATTCTAGGACACATGTTCATCTAGAATATTTAAACTTAATCTTTCAACTGGTAAAAAGGATGTAAATACAGTTGATCTTCAAAATGTTGAAACTCTCCATGTTATTCAAATGACTGATTTTTCCATTATCAAAGCTCAGGTATAGTTCTCCAGTCATGGGCATTTATGTCATGAAGTATATTGATTTCACGTGCTGTGTTCTTGCTTTTAACAGATGCGTGGAACACACACACACACACACACACACACACACACACACATGGTATGTGCTATTTCTCCATTTATAGTTTAGTTAGATTAGTGATTATAACCCGATTATGGTGAGTGCTTGGTAAATATTTCTCAACCCTAGTAATAAACCAATTTCTGGGAGCAGACATACAGACATGATGTACAGTATTCATTAGGCTTTTGACAGGATTAATTTCATAAAAAGGAACATTCTAGTTTTGTAATTTCTTAATTTTATTTTAGCTATAAGTATTTAGCAATTTGAAATGGAAATAAGTCTTTGCACTGGGTGTTTGGGTCATGTTTTAAATTACATGGCACTAAGTACTGTGTGTGTGTGTGTGTGTGTGTGTGTGTGTGTGTGTGTGTGTGATTTAGATTTTTAACATAGCTTTAACAATTTTTCAGTCATATCGCTACAATGTCTGCAGTGTGACCATTGATAGTGATGTCTAGCACTGGGGCATCATGCTGCAGACATGTGGCATGATGTCCCACCCAGTCACATTATCCTGACACCAGGCCAACCAGTCCTAACACTAACCTCTTAAGCACTAAGTACTAATATTCGGCTTGGAAAGGCTTATTGGTGAATCATACAAATGTGAAACAAGAAAAACCATGCAAGAGTGAAATTAGATTTTCATGATGTGTGGTCATTAGGTGATTAGAGAAAAAATATTTGGGTGTTTAAGAACCTTTCAGTTGACAATGACTGTTGTCCAGAGGCAACTGAAAAAGGTGTCAGTAATGGATTTCAAGCAACACTCAGTCAGGTGTTTGCTTCATTCAGTATGAGAGCCCTTGCTTGTAACAACACACATGAGAATCAACATTATGCACAGTTGTTATTAAATTAAATATTTTACTTACTCTACATTGTAACGTTCATCAGATGACCGAACTACAGCGTATATAGCAACTGGAACTGATGATAATGCTACAGAGAAAATATTATATAATAATAATAATAATAATAATAATAATAATAATAATGATAATGATGATAAAAGAAATATGAATACCATTCTTAATGAAACCCACATCAAAAATCAGGGGTGGATCCTGAGAGATCATTTAATGGGAGATATGGTTAAGTACTAAATCATGGATGGGTATGGCTGAGGACCCTGAACCAAACAAATGATGGTACGAAGAGGGAATGGCAGAAATAAAGATAAAAATTACTTGTTTAGCAGGTAGGATTTGGGGTTTGGGGCAGAGTTAAAATCCCTTGCTCCCCATCTTAGTTAATCTACCACTGAAATTGCAGCATGGATGCAATATATGTAGTGAAGATATTCATTGTTTTGGATCACCTTTTTATAGTTTCATTTATTTAAAAAAAATAATGTAAAAGTTTTGTTAGGAAGTATTTTAAAAAAGCAAATGATAAAAATAAGAAAAATACCCATTTAACAACACAGACCTTAAAAATAGATACTGAAAAGAGATCTTTCATTTGGGACACTAGAGGTAATGAGGGATGGTTGCTTTCATTTACTTAATTTCCTCAAATGGAGGTTTACCTAAATTATTGTGTTTCTGTACCATTTTCCCTACAGCTGCATTTTTAGTTCCTAAAAATTCTCCATTACTCTTCTTTCTTTTTGTATTTAGGGACACCTTTTCAACAAGATGTTATCTGATATAAGTGCAAAAACATTTCTGAATCACTATCTTCACCTTATTGTTTCTGGGCCATTTTTCCCTGCTACAGTGCTTAACAAATGTGAAATGATTCTGGATAACTGTTTATTACTATGGTATATTGGAACTAATCTTCCCAAATACTACATTTGGCAAACAAATCCATAAAAATACTGCGTCACTTTTTTATTATATATTTTTGGATCACTTCTTCTGTATTTGACAAAAAATGCAAAGACACTGTATCACATTTCTTTAATATTCCAAGATCACTTTTCCATGTAAAATTATTTTACAAGGAAAAACAGAAGAAACAAATTATAGATCACATTTTGACAAAAATGTGAAAAATTACAGGTTTACATTTCCTTACTATTAAATTCCTATACTACTTTTTCCCAGATATTGCAAAGTTATATTAAGTTGATGCAGTTACAGTAAGGCAGGGGATTATCCATCTTCAGATGGCTCTTTTAAAACTATTTTATTTATATATTACATTTTTAAACTATTGGATTTCTGTATCACTTTTTTTATTGATTGTCTGGATCACTTTTGTTTTCTGCATTTTCAAAAAGTACTGACACATGGAGAAATATGACAGTTTCAGGAGTACACAGTGTTCCCTTTTTGTACCACCAAATTTTAAAAAATTCTGAATATGGCAAAACTTAAAAATTTAAAAAAATAAAAAGATGATATTTTTTTTACTCCAGTGAAATATCAAGATTATTTCTCTCCGAAAATCCAGTAAGTTACTGCCTGTTATAAAATAAAAGGTATCAATAAGTAATTTTAGATATGATATTTTCTATCAGATGTCCAATCAGGCCAAAGCTGAAATTACTTACCATGTCAGATCTTCTTTAAGTTTTTCAATTTTGTTTCTATTTCTTTGTAACAATGCTCCTTTGGCAATGTAAAATTTACAAACTGAAACTTCTGTATATTGTATTTATTGTTTTGTTATATTGTTTCCATTTGGTGTGTGAAATTCTTCATTAAAATGAATTTACTTTTATATTTTCCCTAAACCAGGCCAAGAAATTAACTCGTTTCCAAAACTTACATTGCCTGTACCATTGATATCAGAGTTCTTTGTTTCTGTCATGGAGAGTATAGACACACACTTTGTACACAGCATGTGGCAGACTGAGAACATTTTTGACTTTGATATTTAAGTTTTTGCTGTTTACCTTTCTAAACTGTCTCCAATCTCAGTTTTTACAGACAGCAAAGTGAACCCTAAAAATGCAGATAAAGAATTCAGTTTTTGGTGGAGAATCTACCACCCAGTTTATTTATAATGATGATCTAAATGAATTAATTTTAATTAATTAATCCATCTCACATGTCTCATTTTATTTGCAATAAATCATTGGTACTATACCTATGGATTAGTATATACATACCATGGGTGGGGGTGGGGGTGACACTGAAAATTAAGGGACACAGAAATTGCACATTTCCATTAAATTTCATCTGCAAACAATGCCATACCCTCTCAGGAGACCATTCATTTGAGTGTGGAAAATATCATATCCTTCTAAAAATTACAGCAGCCTGCTGAATCCCTTTGGTAAGAAGTGGAATATTGTCTAATTCTTTGATACTGTTTCATATAAAGAATTATATCACTTAATTTCCTTGTTTTCAAAACAGCAACAAAAAAATGGATTGTGATTTTCTCTTTAATGTCTGTGCTGAAAAAGAAGGGCAGATAACGATGATCATGGTTGACATCATCATCATCATCAAGCTAACGATGATGGTTATTATTATTATTTTCTCTATTAAAATTATTATTATTGTTGATGTTGCTGTTGTCTGTGTTCGAAATGAAGGACAGATGACAATGATCATGATCACCATTAAGCTAATTATGATGATTGTTATTACTTTTCTATTAAAATTATTATTGTTGTTGTTGTTGTTGCTGTTATTGTTATTATTATTATTATTATTATTATTATTATTGGCAAAGAGGTCAAATATGGTCCATGAGTGTGATAAATGGATGGTGGTTGTGGTGGGCAGTGGTGTTGCTGGTGTTATTATTATCGGTGATGATGCAGACAGTGATGACAATGACTACAGCCATGTAAGACTGCACAAGATGTCAGCTCACCCCACCCACTCAGATAATAAGGCAAAAGGCTTCCTGGAGCTTCAAAGGCATGCACAATCAATCGATGTAGGTAGTAGCCCTCACAGGACATCCACATTAAGTTGGCCGTGCTGAAGTACCTTGTCAGACTGTACAGAAGCCTACAGCCAACCTACAACAAATATATTAGGTAGAAATATGAAAAAATAAAGATAGTATTTTAATATCTTCATACAAGATGGCTAATGGTTTTCGACACTGTAGACAGATTTATGAGCCGGAAAATGCTATTAATATTATCTTTTTTTTTATTCATAAAATCCATTATCTTTATTTCAAGAACTTTGACAAATTTGGAAGAAAAAAATAAAAATCTGAAATAACTGAAACTGTCAAAGCATCAACTGTAATGATACATACGAAATTAAATATTTTAAAATAGTCCAAGTATAATTATAGCATTTGCAAAATGTATGTTACAATAGTGAAATTTTGAAAACTCTGTTTTCTCATCCAGCTTAACATAACAGAAATAACTAGTGACCAAAGGCATGATGCACAAAGGTTACATTGAACACTCCAGACCACACTGATAGGGGCTCTCACATTTCACAGATTAAACAAATTAAACATGGCCACAAGTGCTGCATACAAGAGTTGTGCATTTTTACTATAATTTTTTTATGACAACACTCACTGAGTTTTCATGCATAATAGTCAGCTCCTTCTCATTATCTAGGCGGTCTTTATAGACGATGAAATCCCACAGTATGTCTACGACGCCTGACATTAACAGGGAGAGAAAAAGTGAAAGGTGCAGTCGTATTCTCTTCTGCACAAACAGCTGCCTGCAATGAAGAATGAACATATATATATATATATATATATATATATATATATATATATATATATATATATATATATATATATATCAGGAGGCATGATGTTATAAACTTACATTCCAGATCTGATCAAAAGCTGATCACAAATATGGCCTCAAGAGTGTTCGCAATAACAGCCAATCAGATGCAATATCACCTCATCAGTATGCAAGAGATTGCTTGTAATCAAACCTATCTGAGATCTTGACACTTTTATCCCGTATCTGATCAAAATTTACAAGATCATCTCATTAATATATGTTGCTGAAGCTCAGCCAGTCAGATGCAAGATCATCTAATTAGCACGTGTATATGTCTTAAATAACTGAAACAACCAGAGATCTTTCATACAAAATCTGATAAATATCTGATCTAAAGTGCAAAGAAGCTCAGCCAATCAGATGCAAGATCAACTCAATAATGTGCTGTGATCTCGCTCATTATCAAATTCATCCAAGTGCTTGATGATATAAGCCCTTATTCCAAGTTTATCAAATTGGTTCAGAATTTGCTTTTCAGAGTGTTCACAAGATCAGCCAACTGAATGCAAGATCACGTCAATCCTATGCATTAAACTTGCTCACTATTGAACTTGTCTGAAATACTGATGGTATAAGAATATGTTTCAACTTTAGTCAAAATCGGTTTAGAAATATGCACTCCAGAGTGGTAACAAACGCTACCACTATGCATAGATTTCGTTCATTTTCTCTCTCTCTCTCTCTCTCTCTCTCTCTCTCTCTCTCTATATATATATATATATATATATATATATATATACGCATTTATTCTATATTTTTTCAAACTCAGATCATAGCAAGATCACATCAACTGATGCTAAATCACCTCATTAATTTGCACTGATATCCCTTGTATTAATTTGCTCAAGATATTGGTGCTACAAGTGGTGTTTAAAAAGTTCTGAAAATCAGTGCACTGTACAACAAAGTTCTTTATTAGTAAGCAGTGCATCAGTGCATCCCCTCAAAGTATACCCATGCACATGTATACACTGTCTCAATCTGATAATCTCATTATCAAATGACATTTCATTCACTTTTTGGTAAGTTGTTCATACACTAGAAACCACACTTTCAACCTCATGGAGGCTTTCAAATCATCTGCCCCTCAGCGAATCTTCAATAATGGCATTCAGTCAAAAATTAGTTGAGCTACATCAGGACTATATAAAGGATGTGACCAAGTTGGATTCTGTGCTTCTTCACTAAGTCTGTCATAACGCCGGATTTTTCTGTGCCAGTGGGTTGCCATGGAGTAGATGGATACCTTAAATAACAGTGCACACGTGGATGGGTCAGTACTTTTCCACAACTTTTAGCAACTGTTTATCTTTTGTATTATCACCTTTAATTTTAGTATTTATTTCAATCTTAGTGATATATTTTATAGAATATTCAGGGATTATTTTAGTTATAGTAAAATCCTTGTCAGTTTAGGATTTTAAGTCTTTATTTAGATTCTGATATTGTAATAAAAATATTCAGGTTTTTTTGGTCTCTGCTAAATTCCGTTTCAGTTTCAGAATTTTACTATGACTTTTTGCCTCTAAGGGTCTAATCACCCATGATAATCTCATTCTAATGCCTCTGGTCACTCCTTTTATATCTGCTGAATAGCTGTTTGGTGATTTCAACCCAAGTCTTTTCTGATCAGCTCTCAACAAATGCGGGAGCAATAACGAAGAAATCCCTTGGAGCTTCGAATGATTCTTCAAAATATTAAAACAGCTGTCAAAATATTGTTTGTGATAATAGAAATATTTTCAACTGTGTACTGAACATCTTCATTTATTGCCACATTCACAGTAGCCAATACCCGTGCTATCGTAGACAATGGTCTTCCAGAATATGGGTCATCTTTCATTGATTTGTGACCGTCATTAAGACGATGAAACCACCTAAACATGCTAGGATATGACCAAGATTTACATCAGGTATAAATACAATAACACATGGGTTTTACAATATGCTCTTTGCTGCGAAACAGTATTGTTCTCCTTCTCCCTCCGTTTTACGTCACTGCCATGTACCTATGTTACGTCACATGCACATATCTGCAGGTGTCTGGTGTGCTGCAAGTGCAGCTGCAGATAATTAGTAGTGTCATTATGGCAGTTTTGGATTTTTTTCTTTCCAGGCTACAACCTCTACCCCCCCCCCGAATTTTCTTATAGAGCAAGCAAGCCATACACGTTAACATTAATAATCCATGAAAGATAAAGTGGCCCAAAAAAGCAACTAAAGTCATACAGTGAAGCAGAGCAGTGACCAGCAAACTGACCATGACATATTGTTTTTTGTATATTTTTTTACTCTACTTTATTTTATGAAAATCCGCAAACGCACGGTTTCTTATCTGTGCTCTGAGTTGTTGATTTTCCTTTTCCGCCAAAATAATCTCGAACTCAGCCATGCAAAATATTTTATTCTTGCTTGCTACCGAATACAGTTTACTGATCATGTTAAGACTATTTTGTGCTGATGCAAGTAGTTCTGAATAAACACATATTCGTGAATGTAATCCAATCGAAATTAATTTGCTAGCACCACAAGAGACACCGGTTACTATCAATATGGCCCGGACAATAATTCCGATTGGTGCACGTATGATGGTTATCGTGCTTGCAACTCCACTCACACCAAGACTAACAATTGTTGCCGCGGCAAGCCGACAAACAGCATATACAACCAGGCAAGCGCGTTTATATTTCATGATCAACATTGTTCCCTCGACGATTTAATCTGCAGCTGTTGCTCCGCTTCGATAATTTTTTTCATATTAGTAAAACTGATAATCCATCATAGTTCTTTTATTAATAATACAATCGATTAGTACAATTACTCTACAGGCAGACCCTGTCCTGACTCATCATGGCCAGGTATCATGAGCACACGCAATTCAAACTAATTACCACAACTGTCACAAAATTATAAAAATCTCTGTCTGAAGAATGTTTAAATTTTCAACAATTCTACGTTCTGGGGGTCTAGCATTCTTTTCATTTAAACATATACTGGTTGCATCTGTGCCTGGTATTATTAACAAACACTGTAGCCATTGTTATATTGGACATAATGTTATATTTGTTGTATACATTGTCTTGCCTGTATATGTTTACAGTGTACAGACTGTGCATTACTATGTGTAATAGAATACGTTTGTAGAGGTCTGCTCAAAACACCCTGTAGCATGTATATATAAGTAAGTAGATTAGTGGACTGAGTGAAAGAATAAAAGTGTTCACCATCATAGCAAGTCCAATGCATTCTGGCGTGCATTTCCAACAGCCCCTAACGAGGCAGCTTTTGCAACCGTTGGAGCCGCTGCTGCTACCAACGCTGGAATCGCTGAAAGGAATGGAAATATTCCACCGGTCATTTGCAATTGTACCACCTCTGACTTTTATAATTTTAGAACTACTGAGGTGTTATTGTGTTTGGCCGTATTAAGCTGAGCAAGATGTATTTGTGTCAACCACACGGGGATATTTCCACTCAATTTTGTTGAAGAAAATTTCAATGTCACGCCACAACTGAATTTCTTTAAATTGCGTTTCTTATTTTTCCCAGCTGGTTTTCACCAAGCCCGAGGGGCCCCGAGTGGTCTAAAGCGCTCACTGTTACGAATCATTGCCATCTCACCTCTGTGTGGGTTTGAGTCTCGGGCTCGGCTAATGTGGGTATGTGAGAAAGCTTGCCGGTAGCTTCTCGTGGGTCGGTGGTTATTTCCGGGGTTTTCCCGGGTTCTTCCTCCACCAGTTATACTGGCCGCCATGTATTGCCTATCTTGTGCTGAAAAATGGCGTTAAATCCTACAACAACAACAACAACTACGTTCGACCTTCATTTCGTGATAAGACATCATTATTTAAATACGTAACATATTTAAGTATGAATATTTCACAGGTGCATCGAGGACCCTAATTCGATCACCAACACCCTCCAGCAACAGTGTTGTCAGAAAATATCACAGCATAAAATCTGTAATTAACACCGCCAGCGGGAGCTACACGAATCACAGTAGGTCAATACCTCATTAATTTGCTGTACCGATGTTCATATCGATACAAACGGTGGAAATTTTATACAAAATTATACTTACACTACGTGTATTATTTTAATCCTCAGCAGTCATGTATAATTATTAGTCATTTTCTTTATTTGTTGAACTGGGAATTCAACTGAGACAATTATTGCAGGTACAGGCACTCATTTATATTAATAAAATGACAAAGACTATTGAGAACATTAACTGGCATTCTACAAATTAACACCAAATGATTTCGTTTGTCTTCTGCCCCCTTCTATGCTAATTATCTTATCCAAAAAGCATATCCAGCATAAAGGAGACATTCCAAATATGTTCCACATGTATACTAAAGTCCGTTATTCCTAATTTAATAACCACTTTTATTTGAAGTTTCTTTGTTGAGTTGTATCTTGTGTAGTTGTTTGAATTTTGAAAGCAACGCTTATGCGATACAGTGAAAATTTTTACAGCAGATAATCATGCTTTGTAAAAGCTACATTAAGTTTTGATTTGAGGGTATTTTTTTCTACCTGTACCATAACAAGCAATAACCAGGGCCGTAGAGAGCGATAACGGGCCCTGGGGTAAGAAATGCCCGGGCCTCTCCTAGTTCTTATTCAAACAAAATTTTTCTTTAATAAAATTAAAAAGTGATGTTCGGCCCGGGCCCCCTTACGGGCCCAGGCCCAGGGGATATATCCCTGGTTGCCATCACCACCACTCCCTTGTCGGCCCTGACAATAACCACCAATGCTATACAATCAAACACGATTCCTTTTTTTAAAAAAATTAGGGACATTTTTTCATGAGACAACCGCCAACATCGAAAGTCAATTGTTTTATTGTTTTATTAGTGAACTATTGATACCGTGACTTCATTGCAATTAACTGTGAAATTTCTTCTCATCCTTGAGGAAATCTATGAGTGCCAATTCTGGAATTGCAAGTTAATAAACGCTGAAACAAGCTTCTGCATAATGGACCAGTCTGTGAATTAAATCTTTATTTTTCATCAAGTGTTCATTTCACTTGGTTGTCTTTCTATCTTTGATCACATTTGTGAACGAGTTTTATTTTTTATTTTTTATTTTTTGTGGAGGGTACTCTCCCTGGTTAATCTTTTCAGACCATTTAGGGAGGCCCTCCTGCCCTACCAGTATAATTGCCTAATGGTATTGTGTTACTGTTTTTTGGCATTTTATTTGTTACCAATCTAATGGTATAATGTTATTGATTGTGCTATATTATGGGGGAGGGGTGTTTTGGGGTTGGGGGTTGGGGGTTGTTTTTTTCTGATCGTACATTTTCCATTATTTTCCAGTCAAAATTTTTTTCCCCTATTTTTCCAAACATTCATCGTCATCAAGTAGATACTTTTCCATCAATCTGTATGTTTCCTCTTCCTCTTTCTTTTTTTCTCCTTTTAGCTCTCCTTTTTTCTCTTTCTGTTTCTTTTTCTGGTTCTTCTGTTGCTTTTACAGTCGAGTAGATTTGTGTTATTTCCTCTTGTACTTTTGTTTGCTTCTGATTTGCTTCTCTGATATCTGAATCTTTTTCTTGTTGTTCTGTTGCTGTTGCTGTTAAAGAGATCTGTGATGATTCTGTTGTTTCTGTACCTGTTTTTAATTTTATTGGTGTTTGTGATGCCTGTCTTTGGTCCTGTTGTTTGTTTTCTTGCACTTCTGTTTGTCTCTGGCTTGTATCTCCCTTTTTTTCTTCTTCTGTTGTTATTAGTTGTTGTTGTTTTTCTCCTTGTTGCTGTTTTGGGTTTTGTTTTTCTTGTTGCTTTTTTCCTGATTGTTGTTTTGGATGCTGTTGTTGTTGTTGTTGTTCCGTCATCGCCACTATCTGTCCTCTGATCTCTGCTTGGGTCTCTGTGTTTTTAGAACATTTGTGTGGGGTATGCCCTATCTCTCCACATCTATTACGTGTTCTATGATAGATACATCCCTTGTACCATGATTTAGTCCGAAATCCACATAGAAATAATGCTGTTTTCACGTCTATCATTTTGTTCTTTTCTATTTCCAATATCCATATCATATTGTATAGTGTGGTTAATTGAATGGTTGCTAGTCTTGACGGTATAACCATTATGTTGCATTTTTTCTCAAACTTTTCTACCGTTGCTTGTAATGGTATCTCAAGTGGGATGTCAAATAGATGTAGCTATCCAGTTTTATTTTTTTTCCGCAAGTAGGATGTGGGCTCCTTTACTGTGACTGTCTCTCCTGCAACAATTATTTCCCCGAATGGTAATATCGGTTGGGTTCTCTGGGTCTCAATATGTAGCCTTTGTATCCGTTTGGGTTGAGAGAATAAATTTTCTTTATGTATTCTGGGTTTTGGACCTTGAGTGCTATCATCATTGCTGTTATTCCTGGTACTCTTTTGCGTGGAATTTTTGACCTGTCCAATTCTTTTGTCCCTTCTCTGTGAACATTCTAGGAAAGATCCTTCACTTGTCTCTATCCTCCTTGTCTTGAAAATTTCTCTAGTTCTCTAACTTCCGTATTGGCCTTGTCGGCCGCCATTTTCTCCTGTGCATCTCGTGAGTAGATTTAACTGTTCATTTTTCCCTGTAAAATTATTTCTGTATTATTTTGTATTGTAGTATTTCTTCTTCAAGTTTAGGTATATGTATTATTCCATCGATTCTATTCGTTCGTGTCATAGTAGTAGTCAATTTCTATTTCCCTCTGCTTTGTTCGGGCCATTTGAATTAAATTCGGAAAGACTTTACCTGTGAAACAGGAATTTCAGAGTTTGTGATTGAGTAGGCTAATTTAAGGTAGTTTAGTTTTTTTAAAAAATGTTTTAATCAGCATATATCTTGATTATTGAATTAATAATGTCCCATAGCTTCTCAATGGCAACTTGTATTTCATACCGACTGAGCAAAATTTTTCTTTGCACAAGGTTCATCTTAAGGACTTGCGGTTATCAAGCTTTATAAACCTATGAAATCTGTTAAATGTTATGCCGCAACTCAACAGGTGTTTTGCTACAGAGCATCCAATATTGTGGCTTTGTCGGTTTTATTCCAGTTTGATGAAGGGTTTGTATGTGCTGGCTTCGCTATGGTACGAGTATATGAAAGCGAGCAAATCAAAGCAAAGCGTGCTCAAATCAGCGTCTGTGTTAAGGCGGCGGCAATATCAAAGTCATTACATAACAAAGCTGGGTACGGAACTGGCAGCTTGTCGACATAAACTATAAGGAAACAAATGATTTCTTCAAGTTGGACTCCAGGGCTGCTGTCGACGTTTACATTACATTTACATTAGATTGATTAGTTTCATGCTTGAATAGTAAAAAAGACATTACGATTAGGTATAAAAATGTTAAATTTTGACTCCACCCAATCATTACTTTCCAAAATGGCTAGTAATACTGCATGCTTACACTGTGAAAAAGAAGTTACACAGAGACAACATGCAATCCAATGTGATGGCTGCAATAAGTGGCAACACAGAACTTGTGCTACTGGGATCTCATTTGAAGACTACAGATTGGCTGTAAGGGGACAACTCAGTTTACACTGGACATGCCATAATTGTAATTCTGTAGATTTGAATGCATCTGAAATTGGTGAACCCCTTTTTGCAAGTAGCAGACTGAACACTGATAACAATCATGATATGGAGTCTGACATGAGGCTATATGATAGATCTTCTACTATCGCGATTAATACTGACCCACTTTTAGACAGCATTCATCCTGTTGTTGATGTTGAACATGAGCAACCAATGGACCCTGAGGAGGATGAAGCCTCATATTTAGATACAAAACTGTCCATAGTAACCTCAAATGTGGATGCTGTTGGCGACGATGCAGTAACTTACGAAATTATATCTCAATCATCAGAAAGAATGAAAGATAAGTTAGTCGACAGCAACGGCTTTTCCTACAATGTTAAGCGCCAAAATGCCTCTGCTACATACTGGCAATGTGTAGTAAGAAACAGGCACACCAAGTGTAAAGCTACAGTTATAGAGAGAGGTGCTGGCAATTTTTCGCCAGGAACATATGAACATTGTCATCCTATGAAACCTTTTATGAAGACATTTCATAAAATAAATTCCAAAGTAAAACAACGTGCCATCAACGAAGTCTACATGTCAACTAAAACAATTGTCAATGAATGTGTTGTGAACTTACTACCTGTGAACGAACCCGTTCCTAAGACTGATTATTTAGCTACAGCAGCCAATAGATCGCATCAAAGAAGACGTCGGGTGGATTCTACCGATCTGGAATTTGATTTAGAGCTTGAGTGCATACCAGAGCTATTTCTTCAGAAAGACATAAATGCACAGATCGACGCTATTTACTTTTTGCTACACACCAAATGTTGGAAATCTTACCAAAGGCAAAAACATGGTATATAGATGCCACTTTCTATGTGATCAAACCACCATTTACCCAATTATTTAGTGTGCACGCCTTCGTAAAAAAAGACGGAGAAATAAAACTAGTTCTCCTAGCTTTTGCGTTGATGTCGGGGAAAAGGAAGAAGGATTATAAAAAAGGTGCTAAAAGCTATTAAAAATATGATTCACACTGAACCAAAAATGAAAAAGTGGTAGCAGACTTTGAAGCAGCTATGTGGAAAGGAGTGATGTCGGTTTTTCCAGACATTCAGATGCAAGGTTGTATCTTTCATTGGACTCAATCTATTTGGAGGCAGTGCGGAGAGATCGGCCTTCAGAAACCTTATAAAGTTAACAAGTCCATTCATAGTTTCATCCGGAAATTAATGGCTCTGCCAATTTTACCACAGGAATACATACAGCCAACCTTGGTTGCACTGCAAGAGAAAACCACCAATAACAGACCCTTATCCGATCTATGTAGCTACATAGAAAGGCAATGGATCACAAATTCATTATTCACCCCTGCTCGTTGAATGACGAACGACGATGTTGAGGGGTGGCATCACAGGCTCATTTCAGCTGCAAAGAGGGGAAAACTTCCACTGTACATGCTGATTGGATGTTTATTTAAGGAGGCCCAGTTGGTAAATATTCAGCTGCGGCTCTTGTCTGAAGGGAAACTTAGGAGACAACAGAGAAAAATATACAAAGACATGCAAGTAAAATTGTTTACTTATTGGGACATTTTTAACGACGGAAACATGACCATTCCCCAGTTGTTGTCTGCTTGCAGCAATTTAAATGGGCCTGTTTTGCAGCAAACGTAAGAATACTAGTGTGCGCAATGTGACGCATACGCTATACTATACCGTATACTCTGAACTATGTTGCTCTGCTCATATGAATGTGTACAAAATAACACACAAAGATAAGATATTTAACCAGCTTTAGTAGTTAAAGCAAATGAAGACTTTGTCCTCTAATTTGGGGAGATTATTGATTTATCATTTATGATGCAGTTATGATGCATCATTTATGATGCAGGTCATTGTGTTATTGTTCGGTATAATAAAAACAGGAAATAAAAGACCATATTAAATAGCAACCTTTGTTCACTGTGGTAATTTGCATCTTTTATTTCGAAGTTCTTCTATTTATATATCTTCTCTTTTTTCATTCCTTCAATCATTTTATTTTGACGTCTACTATTTTAGTTACGAACTTATATGCATCTATCTCTGTTTCTTCGTCCGTTTCATTGTACATTCCTTTTTATTTTAAAACATATAGAAACTTAACATAACTTTATCATTGGGTGCGACATAACTTAAGCGTGGGTGCGACATAACTTTAGCTTTGGGTACGACATAACTTGATTAGTGTGCGACTTGACTTGGGTGCGACATGATCAGGGTGCGACATGACCATGCCGAGCTACACGTATAATAATACACCTCGGCAATGGGCTGTCAGAATAATTCCAAGTGTTCTAACGAAATGTAATAAATCGAGTACAGTGTACAAAAGTCCTGTTGTGAAATCTGCAAACCAGTGTCAACGTTTTCATGTCGGACCATATACGACTATATACGACCAACGATTGTGGTATGCACGTGTAATATGCGGAGTGGCTTCTGCATAATGAAGCTTAACGTTCCTGATGACCATTTAACCCCCAAAAAACATCAGTCACTCCTAAGGTGTCAAATATCTTAATATGCTCTTGACTACTATCTCGAGTTACATTTTGAAACGCCACCAACAAGTGTTTTGTTGCAGTGAGATCATGTTGTGTACTTATTTGCCAAATAAATTGCCCATAATAGTGCAAGAAAAATAAATGAAGGCTCTAATGCTGAGTAGATCGCCGGATTCATCTGACGTGAGCGAGGAGAGTTACATAAATTAATTTTCTGATGATATGAGCGAATGTTCTAGCTGTAATGACGTAATTATTCAAGAGTAAATCAATTAAACAAATGTTTCTTGGTATTATATAACACTTAGTAATGAGCGGTACATATTTTACGAAATGTTTCCAGCTAACTCGAACAAACAAAATCTACCATGTAGCAACTGTAGATTCTGCATCTATAAAAGAACAGTCTTACAAGACAAATTCTCTCATGCAGGAATGTATGAAAAAGGTGACTGAATATTTATTGGAAAATGTTTTTATTAAACCAAGCAAAAGTAACAGGTGTTAACCGTGTATTCTAATGCCGAAATCTGATAATACTTTCCGTGTGTGTACAGTCATTTCCAATACCAAGAACTGATGATTGTATTGACAGAGTTGAACTGGAAATTATGTCACCAAGTTAATCAGAGTAAAATGCTTCTAGCAGATTCTACTTACGAATAGAGCAAAATAAATTTCGGCCTTTGTAACTCTAGATGGAGTCGACCAATATAAATGCCATTTTGTATGAAAAATTCTCCCTCAACATTCTAGCTTTTAATGAATATGGTAATATCTGGTATAGATAGTCTTAATTGACGAAGTCATTATATACGGCGACACATGGAAGGACTGCATGAAGACTATCAGGAAATTCTTCGTTCAGCTGAGTGAGGCAAATCGGACAATTAATTCATGTAAAAGTTAGTTTTCACGACATTTTTAGGACATATTATTGGACACGGTCAAGTTAAGTCTGTAGAAGTTAAGGATACAGCTACCTTTGAATTCCCAATGCCTATCAGCAAAAAGCAGCTGATGCGATTTTTGGGCATGGCTGGATATTATCTGAAATTTTGTCCAATTTTTTTTTTTTTTTTTTTCATAACTGCTGAGCCTATGACCAATTTGTTGAGTAAGAAAACCAAGTTTTATTGGTCTGACAAATGTCAGGAGAAGTTCGATAAATTAAAGGTTATACTTAATCATCTCTAGATAATTAAAATGTCTGTTGATGTAAGTGTTGTGGGGGTTGATGGCATATTAATTCAAGGACACAAAAGTGGTGTGGATCATCCAGTGTGCTATTCTCAAAACAACTAAACAGGCACCCGAGAAATTATTACACTGTAGAGGAGTGTTTGGCTTTAATTATGGCTTTACAACACTTTGAAGTGTATATTAATTCAGCTCCTTCTCCTATTATTGTATTCAGTGATCATACCCCTCTGACTTTCAGCAACAAAATGAAAAGAAAAATTAGAGATTGCTGAGATGAAGTTTGATGTTGCAAGAATACAACACTGATATTCGGCACATCAAGGGAAAAGAAACTTTCATTGCTGATACACTTTTGCGTGTGTAGATATTCTATATTGTTTCCTTTTATATACATTTTTTACATTGATTATACATCCCCTTGTGGAAAAAGAAAAGCTTTGCTGCATAATTTAGGGGGAGATGTTATGTATATCTATAATATTTGTAATTGTTACTCATGACTAAATTGTAGTGACTATGACTAAATTTTGTGTACATGCATAGGTTCTATTTGAAGATATAAAGAATGGAAGATTGCGTAGGATCCATAAATAGATGCTTACGTAGAGTTTACGTCTACTAATACAAATATTAGTAGTAAACATGAGGACAAATTTAGGGTTTTTCCCAATGGATAGGTCTGTCAGGTGGGTTCTTAGAAGAATTAAGTTATTTCCCATTGGATGGTTTGGCCATATGAATAGGTATCTTGAAATATTAGATTGAGCAGTAAGATTAGGACTGAGTAATCAGATTCATTCAAATGCACCACCGGTCACTAATACAACAAGGGCACAACAACTTAAACAATTTGCACATGATCGTAACATACAAATAAACCAAGATGTGCCAGAAAAGCTGACATATTTGCAATATTAAACGCGTTTGACAATGAACAAAACCGTCGTCGTATTACAATTAAGGACAAAACGGTCGTTGGGATGAACAAAAGCGTATTGCATCTACTGTTGCTACTGGAGCTGCTGAGTATGTTCGTGAACTGTACCTGAACTGAAGTTTCATACGCGTAGCGGTGAATTAGAAATCACGTGGCAATTATTCCACACACATTCAAACCAGGCAAAGACGCTAGACAACTATTAATAAATATGATTCCTATACAGACGTTGCATGCATATATTTAACACCCAACAACTGGTTGACGAACGTGTCATTTACTGTGGTGGGATCAGGGATCAGTGAAAAACCACAGCGGACAATAGTGGCACAAAGATAAAAAAACACATTTTGAAAGCTACTGCACTGCAACGAAAGATAACAGCTCCGTATATTATCTACGCGGACTTTGAATGTCTCAACGTTTTTACTGATGGTTCTAACGATCAGGACCTGAACAATAAAACAAATAAAACAATACAACACAAATTACTGAACAAGTCCCATGCTTCTTTTGTTATACATTAGTTAGGGAGGCAAACTGAACCACCAATGTTGTATCGTGGCCTTGTTCAGCTGAGGTGTTTCTTAAATCCAATAAAGTTACGGCGAAATGGATTCGACAACAGCTCTATTCACCCATAGTCATGATTTTGACCTGCAATAACATTTGTCAGCTTTCTGCTGACACTCATTCCTGTATCTATGATGATCCTTTCACTTCCATCGCTACTGGAAGTTCTTGTAAGAAAGTCCGTGACATTGTCACATCACTAGCGCGTACAGAGTAGCTGCACACAAATTATGTAATCTACAAGTGAGAATTTACCCAGACGGAACAAAAATCCCTTTAGTTCTTCATAACCTGCGTGGGTATAATGACCACTTGACCATTAAATTTTATTCTAAACCACATGGAAAAATACACAACGTTTACGCTTGGACAGTTGCAGTTCATCGATTCGTTACAGCTTCTGAATTAATCCTTGGAGAAGTAAGTGAGCAAACTAACGGAGGAAAACTTCGCAATCACTCGTAGGTATTGTGCCCAAGGCGCTAGCGCTCCCAACACTGACCTGTTAAAGAGAAAAGGTGTGTATCCATACCAGTACATGTGCGACTAGGACAAGTTTGATAAAACTCATCTGCCACCGATTGAAGCATTTTATTCATCGCTGTCACGTGAATGTATTTCAGTAAAAGATTATGAACATGCAAACAAAAGTTTGGTCCGCATTCGAATGCAAAACCATGGGTGACTATCGCCATCTGTACTCACGCACTGATGTGCTGTTGCAGGCTGATGTGTTTGAGAAATTTTGTTATTCTGCCATGCACGTAAACAAGTTATATCCCGCACATTACTTCTTATCATCGGGAATGGCAGGAGATGCGTTGTTGTCAAAAACCAGAATCTAGTTGAAATTGTTCAGCGACATTGACCAGAATCTGTTTATTGAGCGGACACTTCCTGGCGGAATTTCTATAACGAGTCACAGATACGCTCGCGCAAACAGCCCAAACGTGGAAAGATATTACCCCGCTGCCCCCAACAGTTCCATAATGTATCTAGATACCAATAATATTTAGTTATGGGCAATGATACAACCTTTTCCTGTTTGTGGGTTTCAGTGGATTGATCTTGGATACAATGACGTACAAAAAGATATAAACGATTACAACAGCAACAGTGACCACGTAATCATTTTTTGAAGTTGATCTAGAATATCCGGAACATTTACATGCTGTACACAGCAACTATCGGTTCGCCCCCGGAAGCTTTGTCGGTGCTTGGTACGTGGTTGTCCCCGTATCAGTGCGCATTCTTTCATGAATCCGGAAGTAAATTTACTGAATGCACCAAGCTTGTACCAAGTCTTATGACCAAGCACAATTATGCACAACACGTGAGAAATCTGCAGTTATACTTGCGATTGACATGTGTGCCACGGATCCATCGAGTGCCTGATTTCGCCTGCACGCTTGGATGGCCCCGTATATTCAGATGAATACGGATCTGCGCACAGCGGCCATAAATGTGTTTGAGAATGATTTTAAACTCATGGACAATGCTGTGTTCGGAAAAAAACCTATGGTGAATCTGCGCAAACGAATTCGAGTCGATCTTGTCCGTGATAGTGAACAAGACAAAACTTCAATGGCTAAATACTGACCCGGCATTTGAATCTAAGAAGATCTTTGATGGTAGACTTATTGAAGTTCACAGTAAGAAACTCAAGAAACCAATCAATGTTGGATCGTCCGTGCTAGTTTGTCGAAGCTGCTCATGTTCGAGTTTTAATATGACAAGATCAAACCATTTTACCAGGATCGGATCAAGATGTTGTACACCGACAATGGCTCGCTATTGATGCATATCACAGCCAATGATGTGTACGTGGACATGGCCGAACCAAGTTTAGTAAATGAATTTGATACCACTGATTATCCGAAAGAACATCCGTTGTTTACTAACACTAGTAACAAGTAGAAAGGTTGTTGGAAAGTTCAAAGACGAATGCTCGGTTCAACCAATCGAAGAGCATGTGGGACTTTGACCTAAAATGTATTCAATCGTGGTTGGACCCAAAATATTAAGAAGGCCAAAGATGTTCCCAGGGTATTGTGCAGAAGGATATCCGGCACGACATGTATGTGGAATGTCATCGAGACCGACGTGAATTCGCACACACAGCAAATATGATACGGTCTCATAAACATCGCATTGGTGTTTACCGATGCACCAAGGTAAGTTTGTCACCGCTTAATACCAAGAGATGGATACTCACCACTTACGTGTTTGGCCATCATGCTATTGTGAAACAACTTACGGCCTATGCATGTTATCGTAATACACTAGTGCATTAAAATAAATCTTGGTTGCAGTTCTGTATTCACTGGAACGACTTGCAATGCCTGTTAGATGGCTTCGCCTCCCATAGTTGTATCGCTTGTTCATTAATAGGCCCCAAATGATAACATGCTGGTTGTCTTTGAGTATCAATCCGTTTCGAGACAGTATGTACATCAACGGCTCATACCGGGTCAGTAGCACGACACTGACCACCTTCTATGTCGAAATAACCGTTCCGCAAGTGTGCTATTAAATCATTCCATAATAGCTTTAGCCCGGTGTAAGTTAGCATATCCAACACGAACTCGCAGAGGTGTTTCATCTACAGCACAGCAACAAATTCGAAAAATTCTTTACCAGGATCCACTTGTAACAATCGTGGCCATGTTAATGGCGAACGTCTATAAATGCGCTAGAGTGCATCTATGACATGCAGAATCTTTTGGCGTCAACGACTCCGCTTCTTTGTATCTACTTGTAACATCAACAATGGTTAACACGTACGTGCAAGTGTGCACTCAACCTTGTCGATCAATGACGCGATCATGTGGAAGAAATAAAGAGATCAGCCTTATGAACTTCACTAGGTGTTTGGATATCAAATCAACCACCTGAAAATTTTCTTGGCATTGATACGTAAATTTGCCACAGCGCTTGCTTTGCCAACCATGCTCATACAACCCCATGATTGACTTTTGCCGCGCTTTATAACGTTTCCACGGTTGCTTCACCTCTCCAGTACACACGCGGAATGTATTATATTTTTGAAAATGTCCGGATTTGTGTGTCCATGTTTACTTCTGTTGGTATAATTTCCTTTAAATGAGTGGACTTTTGTCCATGAGAGGTAAAACCTCCTAAAACAAACTTGTCATTCATACTTCATTTGATGATCCATCTGGCAATTCGTTCTCCGAGTGTTGGATTAGTCTCATTCAAGTCATGGATAAAATCCACGTGAGCACATTGACGTGCACGAATATCTTTTGATGCTTGGTACAGAAGGTCATGTCGGTGATATGCAGCATCAGCACGATTTACTAGTGCTTCGCTATGCTTTGGCTGGTTGTTAGAATCAAGTCTTATATCAAGCCGTGTACCTGGCCCACAGTAATTGTATTAAAAGAGGTGTTTTACCAGGATATTTACTAGATGGTGTTCCCGGTAGCTTTGTTAATGCAGAAACATCAGTGCCGACATTTTATACTTAAACCTCGACCTTGCGAGTCCACGGCTTTTCCCGACAGACCTGGAAGATCTGGTTCCTATGAACGTAAACTTCTTTGCTCCACATCGGACACCAGTTCCCGTTACTGCCGTTCATCCACCATTATGTATTTGAACTCGTACTGGATTTTGCGGTACATCTTTTTGTTCTGCATCGCACACAATATGAAGACTTAATTTTATTAGATACTGTATTATTCAGTGGCATCCCGAAAAAGAAAACAGACTGAATATGTTAAAAATATTTCCGTCATGGACTTTCTCGTGTAGGCAACATCTAAACCATCCAAGCATAGTGATGTATTTCCAAACTTAGTTCGTGCACTGGTCATTGGCCATTCTGGATCAGGAGAATCCCAACTGTTGTTGAATATGATTTACGATAGTTGAAGTGGAATCTATGCTCAACTGTTATGATGTTTTAAAAGATTTTTAAAACGCGTTGAGTGATAACGGATCGTTTAGAAACTTCTACTGTCGATTTCTTTTCTACTATTGATGAAGCACCGACCATTGGCGATTTGGACGCAAATGAAAACAATCTTGTAGTGTACGACGATGTGATCCTTTATCACCAAATCAATCCCAACAAATATTTTTACGAGGTCGACACAAAACAGAGACGTGATTTATTTGAGTCAAAGATATGCATATGTGCCTAAAGTAATTAGTTACAACTGTAACATTTTGATGATATTTCGTGGCGCTGACGCGCATGGTCTTGCAAATATTCAGTAGACTTGGAAATCAATGATGAGATGCAACTAGTTGTTGTAAATACAACCCAAAGCGCTACATCGATGATCATAATCTCATCAACAAAACCAGAATTTAGTGTAATTGTTTTTGCACTTGTTACCGGTGCTGAATCACGCACATCTGAAACTGCTCTAGCGTCGCTGAGAGTTTATTATAGTAGGCCTAATATCCGATTACAACCGTTTGGTGGTCTGCCCGTAAATAACACATTTCTGTTTTCACCCCATCGTGGATCAGCTTGGTGTATGGTATAACTTCCTACAGGTGCGTGTGATATTACCTCAATCAATGATGAGGTCCGACGAAGAATTTCGATGTTGACCTGGTAAAGACTCCAAAATATCTATACGTGAACACGAACCCACACTCAGCTCCGTCATTGCAATTGAATATCTACAATATTTAGTTCAAACTGGACAGTAATCGTTGAGAACAGTTTTTAGTTGGCACAAAGATATTCCCGAAACTCAACAGTTGTGTGTACAGCACTTGCATCTGTGACTGGATACCATATTGTGCCTGACATGGTCAGAATTACCTCAACAACACAGACCAATTTAGCATGTGAAGCCATCTGTGGTAGTTACGAAAGCAGGTCTTAATCGACAGGCGTGGGTTCAAAACTGTTTGGGTTTTCACCAACATTCGAACAGGGTGATTTGATATCGATTACGCCCGCAGTACCTGTATATTTTTCATATCATAATAATCGGTTGACACATATTCGTTTTACACCTGTGGATCAAGACGGGTACATTATAGATCTGCGTGCTGAAACAATGATGATACAAGTGTACATTAGAAATTGATCTGATATTTAATATACTAACAGTCGTACGTGAACGTGTGAGACACGAGCGTGTTGTATACGTGAGCCCGTTTACGCGACATATTATAGAACTGGCCTCGGTGAAGTTGTTCGTGGATTGTTTACAGGCGCCCCAAAGGTGCTCGCGGAATTGTCTTCACGCGCCGCACCAATCGACAAACAAGTTACAATGCGAGTCGTTGATAGGATCAAAAACGTTGATACAGATCGGACGAAAATACTGGGATTACAAGCGGATCAGTCACTTGGTGATTGACTACAACGATTAGTGACTCGAGCACCATCAAAAACAGTTACGCTATCACCAACATAAACTATGCCGGCTGCGGTTGGTAAAATTATCAAGGAAGCAGCTTAACAACGACTGTCAGATTCTTTGATCGCTAATCTAGCAATGGGAAGTGAATTACAGTTGAGGACATGAGTCGAGTAGAGAGACAATGGCGGTTTTGCCGGTTACTGCTCTGCGACACCGTATGACTAGCTGCTTGCTTGGCCACTTCACTTTGATGGATTATTAATGCTAATAATCCACGGGTTTCACAACGGATGTGGCTTGCTTGCTAGACAAAAAAGGAGGCATGCGGATAGAGGCTGTGACATAGAAAAGTAATACAAATCCATAACCGCAATAATGACACTGCATCATTTTACAAAAAGTTATTTTATTGACAGGTTCAATGAAACAGAATTATTATAAGAAAATGTTCAGAACGTTTCAAATATCCTTCACATTAAGAAAACACTAACATCCAAGTTTATCATTTTTGGAACAAAACTGTAGCCACCAGAGTCGTAAGAAGCAAATGTTTACGGACAACGACGTATTATCATTTCAAAAGCTCATTTGGCCTTACGGCCGAATAAGCTAATAATAATAATAATAATAATGATAATAATAATAATACGTTCCGAGTGACCTGCAGAAATCTAAAGGCATAAGCAATTAATTCCCATTCTAACTTATCTTTCATGTGTCCAAAAAATACACCCTTGTGCAGACTCCAAAAATGACTAACATAATATATAAGCTTAAATTTAAGTAGAACTTTAATAAGAATCGTTAACATCCGAAGTGCCAGTTTATGATAATTTTGCAGGAAGCGTGGCCATTTTGTTTGTGACAATCAAAGAGTTTTTATACCTTCTCTGTAAAACAGATAACCTTTGAGGGCATACGTACTATTGACAGATCTGGTCAAACTGGTACTTTGAAATCATGCTTCCATAAAACAGGTACTTTTAAATCATCATCAGTATCATCATCATCAATCCCTTAACCCAAGAGGTCGTTGGGGCACCACAGTTGACTTTACAACCAATTCTCTCCATCTTTCCCTCTTCTCTACCGCCCTTTGGGAATCTCCAAATCCCATTCCTGTCCACTCCTTAGTGTTGTCTTCCCACCTCTTTTTCTGTCTGCCTCTTCTTCTGCACCCTCGCACTGTGCCTTGCAAGATTGATTTTGCCAGTCCAGATGATCTTGAGACATGGCCGTATCACTTCAGTTTGCACTTTTTTACAGTGGTCAAGAGGTCTTCATAGAATCCGATGGCTCGTTGGATCCTGTTGTGGACGTCTTCGTTGGTTACATGGTCAATGTATAAGATGCCCAAGATCTTGCGGTAGCATCTCATTTCAAATTCTTCTTTGTTGATCTGATGTGAGCGTCTATGTTTCACAAGCATACATAAAGATGGATATGACAATCGACTGCATCAGCCTTATTTTGAAACCAAAGGCAATGTTGGTATCTTTCCATATTGGTCTCAACCTTGTTATTGCTGCTGTTGTCTGGGCAATCCAGCAAAGTAGTTTTGGTTTGGAGCCCTCATCTGTGGCAATGGATCCCAAGTACTTGAAGATTGTGAATCTTTCCAGCTTCGGACCACTGACCTTTATTTCTGCACTGATGCCATTGATATTGTTTGTCATCAGTTTTATTTTCGGCGCTAATCTCCATACCGTATGATGTGGAGGTTGTGTCGAGGCGCTCTACCAAGTCAGCCAGTTCTTTTTCATATCCTGCTAAACCATCAATATCATCTGCGAAGCGAAGGTTGGTGATTGTTCTTCCTCCGATGCTGACAATGCCCTTGTGGTCATGCAAGGCATCCTCCATAATCCTTTCCAGGAAAATGCTGAAGAGTGTAGGTGACAGTATACATCCCTGTCTGACACCAACTGTTGTTCGAAACGAATTTCCTCTGCTGCCATTGATGAGGACAGCACTGGTGGGTTTGTCATAGAGGTGCTCAGCAACCTGCACCAGGTTTGAGCTGATGTTGTACTTCCTCATAGTTGTCCATAAGGATCCATGCCATACCCTATCAAAGGCCTTTTAGAAATCTATAAAGATGTGGTATAGATTCTGCTGATGCTGAACGTATTTCTCGCAATGGAGTCTGAGATTGAAGATTTATTCTATGGTGCTCCTTCCTTCTCGGAAGCATGCCTGCTTTTCAGCAATAATTTTCTCTGCTTGAGGCTTTAGTCTGTTGAGAATTATCTTCAGCATGACCTTGCTCGGGTGACTGATCAAACTGATGGTTCTGCAGTTTTGGCATAGATGTAGGTTTCCTTTCTTGGTGAGCACGATGACGAAGGATTGAGTCTATGTGGTGGACCATTCTCCTCTCTGCCATTATCTTGTTGCAGACTGTTGTTAGGACTGTGACTATCTCTTCTCCTCCTGCTTGAATGAGCTCTGCTGGTATGTTGTCAATGCCGGCTGACTTTCCTTTCTTTAGTGACCTAACTGCAATTTCTACTTCTTCGCAAAGAATGGGGTTGTCATCAATTTTTTTCTGCCTGAGGGCAATTTAGTACTGCTGGATCTCCTTGGGTCTTATGATTGTACAGGACTGAGTCTACGTGGTGGGCCATTCTCCTGTCTGCCATATCTTGTTGCAGATTGTTGTTAGGACTGTGACGATCTCTTCTCCTCCTGCTTGAATGAGCTCTGCTGGTATGTTGTCAATGCCGGCTGACTTTCCTTGAGTCTTATGATTGTACAATTCTGAGCAGTATTCTGTCCATTGCTTGAGGATCTCTTGATCTTCTGTGAGGCATTTTCCTTATTTGTCTTGGATGGTGGCAATTTTCCCTTGTTTAAGGGTTGTGAGATCTTTCATCAGTTGATATGCCATTTTGCTGTCATTTCTACTCAGACCGTCTTCGATTTTTCAGCACTGTCTTTCTATCCAGGATTCCTTTGCCTTTTTCATGCTTTTCCTGATCATGTTGTTTATCTCTCTTTATTTTCTAGCCCCTTCATGATTTCTGTTTCCCTTTTTCAGTTCTCTTCTTTTGTCGCATAATTCAAGGACATATGTTGTGACCCAAGGTTTCTTTGTTCGACGATATTTGCCAATGATCTCACTAGCTGTTCTAGTCACAGCTGTGTTGAATGTGGTTGTTAAGGACTCTAGGTCGGTGTCTTGGTTGTCCTGGGTTATTAAAGGTGCAAATTTACCACCTATCATTGATTGGAAGGCTTCTGCGACTTTTGGATCTTTCAGTTTTTCAAGGTCAAATCTGATTCTTGATTGGTTAGGGTTTTTGATCATTTTCAGGTGGAGGCAAAACGTTGTCATTAATAAATCATGATCACCTCCAATATCTGCTCTTGGAAAATTTCGTGTTCTGGCGATATTCAGTCCTGTGCAGAATCGTTTTTTTCACCAAGATGTAGTCAATCTAGTTGTGATATTGTCCATCTGGACTGTGCCATGGCACGGTCCATCTTCTAGATGCTTTGTGAGGGCCGAATGTGTTGCCTAGCACAATATTGTTGTAGGCAGCAAACTCCAAGAGCCTGAGTCCTCTTTCATTTGTTTCCGTATTGCAGACGGTTCCACAGGTGCTTTACCATTTTGTCTGTGAATCAACTCCCACCTTGCATTCCAGTCTCCTTTTACAAACAGAATGTCCTTCTTGGGTGAGTTGTCAATGACATCTTGCAGTTGATTATAAAAATTCTCCAGTTCGTTGTCATCATAGTTAGATGTGGGTGCATAGGCCTGTATGATTGTGATGTTGAAGGGAGTTTTCTTCCGTTGATATTGGAGATATATACATTACCTTACATTACATTCTGAGAATACAATACCCCAGCACCTCTTATCATCCGCACGTTTACTCCAAATAAACTTTTATAACAGTCTATATGATTTCTAAGCAGTGGAATCCCACTTCTAAAAAGTTTCTGATTTACATTTTAAGTGGATAAAATGTCACGGTTTTCTCCCCCCCCCCCCGGGCCCATCTTTTATACAACTGATTCATCGTGTCTTCTGGTACTGATCTATGTTACTTGTTAAACGCTGCGTCATCGTAACGGAGAGCATATTTGCGATCACAACGATCGTAATAAAGGCAATTGTGAATTGTTGACGCCGAGTTAGTCATGTACTACATCCTAACAGTCCTCGTTTATGACCACTGGTAACCCCCATAATGTTAAATTGTTCCGTCTTTGTTGTGCTTCAAGGTCACTTGATTTATAAGCCAATGTTTTGATTTTATCGAAGTTTACGTTGGCCATATCACTAGCGGCACGTGCAACATGCTCCACAGCGGTGATCCGTTCGTCGACATTTTTGTATTCATGTAAAATAAACAAAATTGATTCAATTGTGAATGACGACGATAAATGGGACAAGGTTGACTGTATTAACTCTCCTAAATTTCTTCTTCATAGTTAGTAGCATTAGTGTTTCGTACATATAAGCAGCGAAAGTCTCCTTGAAAAATAGCTCACTGTACAATTACCGAGTGTAAGATGGTAACCTACTGCACGTGTACTACCAGAATACCAGTAAATATCTGGATAACTTTTGACTAACGTTCTGTATAACACTTAATATAAAAAAGGTGAGAAAGGCATGCATTATTATTTCATTAAGAAAGGCGTGTATTTATCTCATTAAGTCTTAAAGACAAGAAAACAAACTTCTTATGTGTGGTTCTTTGCTTGGCAGAGGTGAATTCTCTTAATATATCAAAATCTACTAAGGTCATTCATCCTCAAACAACCACCGCAACTGCGGGGGCTAAGTGACCAACCCCAGTTGGGGCCCAAAATTTCCATCACAAAACCTTTTTTGTTGGGAGAGGGTCTCGGAATTATATTTGGTCGGCCGGGGTGAGGGGAGGGACGGAATTTCTTGATACGCCAATGACAACCGTAAAAGACATTAAATGCTATAGGTGGTACGATAAACATGGAATGATCTCATATTCCAATTCTAAATAGGCAGTGATTTCACACAGACCAGCAAATGTGTACGGATATATCGTCTTTGACAACTTCAAGTAAAATATGAAATGATTGTTTGCTGGCACCTAACGTTCAAACATTTGTGTCTAAATTTTAAAATTAAAACCATGCGTCAGAGAAATAAAACAGATGGAATTAAAATGGACGTACCTTATTCTAAGGAAAATAATGCAAGCTGGAATAAGCAATAAAATGGTGAAGATGTTACAGGCAAAACTGACGTACAGAACCGTGCTGTAATCCTGTAAAATAAGAGAGATTTATAGTAAACATTTGAGAAGAAGAGTCCCAAGTGTGTATGACGCCACTCATATGATCTTACAGATTTTGAAAAACTCTTATATATATATATATATATATATATATATATATATATATATATATATATATATATATATATATATATATATATATATATATATATATATATAAAGATGCATTTTGCTCATATATAGCATGCATTTCGACTAATGCCACAAACTTAATATATTCGTTTAAAAACGATCTGGCAAAATATTTACCGCAAAGTGGATATTTTACAATGATACGTATGTAAGATTTAACACGTTGAAGAGATTGTGACCTGTATTACCGTAAAAAAGTCACAGACTGATTAGGGTATGGAATTTCTGTTCCTCTCACCCCCACCTCACCCCTTCAAAACAAAATCATACTGAGCAATCTAGGCGCAATTTCGAGGTAATATGGCAGTCAAAGTTAAATGGTAAAGAGTGTAATTGAAGATCAGAGTTCACAGGGTACCGATCTCTCTGACACCGATATTAAAATATCATAAACTACGTACCCTTCCAAGATACGTATAATATAGAATATCATTAACATCGTACCACTCCGCGAGGGATATCATATAGAGCATCAAAAACATCATACCCCTCCATGTGACGTATCATTCGGAATATCTGAAACATCATGCCCTTATATTTGACGTCTCATTTAGAATATCAAAAACACCATACCCTTCCATGTTACGTATCGTATAGGACACGTATCATAATATCATGAACATCATGCCCATCGATGAAACGTATCATACAAAATATTCCAAATATCATACCTTTTCATGCGATGTATCATATAAAATATCATGAACAACATACCCTTCCATCAAACGCCATATAGAATATCATAAATATAATACTCTTTCATGCGATATGTCGTACAGAATATTATAAACATCAGACTCGTCCATGAGATATGTCATACAGAATATCATAAATATATTCTACCATGCGACATGTTTTACAGAATATCATAACATCATACTCGTCCATGAGACATGTCATACAGAATATCATAAATATCATACCCTTCCATGCGACATGTGATACAGAATATCATAAATATCATACACTTCCATGCGACATGTCGTAAGAATATCATAAACATAATATTCTTCCATAAGACATATCATGCAGAATATTATTAACATCATACTCTTCCATGCGACATGTCATACAGAATATCATAACATAATACTCTTCCATGAGACATGTCATACAGAATATAATAAACATCACTCTTCCATGCGACATGTCATACAGAATATCATAAATATCATACTCTTCCATGCGACATGTCGTAAGAATATCATAAATATGATACTCTTCCATGCGACATGTCATACAGAATATCATAAATATCATACTCTTCCGTGCGACATTTCATACAGAATATTATACACATCATACTCTTCCATGAGACATAACTTACGGAATATCATAAATATCATACTCTTCCGATGGGAGGGGACCCAGATTGGCCGCGCGGTGTAAAACGCTCGCATTTACCGATCACTGCTATCATTTGGGCTTGCCCTCATTTTCCCAAAATGCTACCTTGATGTGAAATTTGATTGCTACAATATTACTCATGTTTTCTAAATGCTCCTATGTAATTTATTTAGAATTAGAGACTTACGGAGAGACATTGGGTACAGTTCTTTACAAACAAATTCTACCTGTCATCATTATTGTCATCACTGCTATCTTATTTAGTAAAACAGCAATATATAATTTAAGCGTATAGTCCGCCTCGGATGCGTTAGGTCGCGGGTTCGAGCCCCGGGCGAGTCATATCAAAGTTATATAAAAATGGTACTAATAGCTGCCTCGCTTGGCGCTCAGCATTAAGAATTTAGTTTCGGACTGGTCGGCCTGGTGTCAGGATAATGTGACTAGGTGGGACATGATGCTCTATGTCTGCGGCATGATGCCCCAGTACTAGATATCACTATAAGCTGCCACACTGCAGAAATCGTAGCGATATAAATTAATAAATTGTTGAAGCTACATTAAAAAATCCAAATCACACGCAAATTAAGCGTATAAAATGAATTTTGAAAATACCTCTTTGATTACACATCCCGTATAATTCGTCCATTCACTCTTTGTGAGAGGATTCTTGTACCACGTGCCATTCTCTGTGCATTCTTTGTAAGCATATTCTAAAACGAAATAATAATAATAATAATAATAATAATAATAATAATAATAATAATAATGGTAATAATAATAATTTTAATAATTTTAATAATAATAATAATAATAATAATAATAATAATAATAATAATAATAAATTCCTTTCAACGGTAACTTTCATTCCTAATATAAATGCAACTTTTAAGCAGATGTTCGTCATCATTATAAACTGCATTAACTTCAGCAGCATCTATAGCAGATATGCTGATTATAAACGGCATTATCATCAGTAGTAACTAAAAGGGCATTATCATCAGTAGCAACTAAAGTTGAAATGGTAATTATAAAGGGCACTGACATCAGCGGCATTTAAAGTAGTAATGTGATTATACAGGAGATTAACATCAATGGCATTTACAGTAGAAATGGTTATTATAAAGGGCATCAACATCGGTGGCATTTAAAGTAGAAATGGTGGTTATAAGGTACATTAACACCGATGGCATTTGCAATAGAAATGGTGATTATAAAGGGCATTAACATTAGTGGCATTTAAAGCAGAAATGTTGATTATAAAGGACATTAACATCCGTGGCATTTAAAGTAGAAATGGTAATTATAACGGGCATTAACATCAGTGGCATCTGAAGTAGAAATGTTGATTATAAAGGGCATTAACATATGGAGCATTTAAAGTAGAAATGGTGATTATAAAAGGCATTAACATCTGTGGCATTTAAAGTAGAAATGGCGATTATAAAGGGCATTAACATCAGTGGCATTTCAAGTAGAAATGGTGATTATAAAGGGCATTAACATTAGTGGCATTTAAAGTAGAAATGGTAATTATAACGGGCATTAACATCAGTGGCATCTGATGTAGAAATGTTGATTATAAAGGGCATTAACATATGGAGCATTTAAAGTAGAAATGGTGATGACAAAGGGCATTAAAATCAGTGGCATTTCAAGTAAAAATGGCGATTATAAAGGGCATTAACATCAGTGGCATTTCAAGTAGAAATCGTTTATATAAAGGGCATTAGCATCAGAATCATTTAAAGTAGAAGTGTTGATTATAAATGGCATTAACATATGGGTATTTATAGTAGAAATGGTGATCATAAAGGGCATTAACATCAGTGGCATTTAAAGTAGAAATGGTGATGATAAAGGGCATTAACATTAGTGGCATTTAAAGTAGAAATGTTGATTATAATGGGCATTAACATATGGAGCATTTCAAGTAGAAATGGTGATTATACAGGTCATTAACATCAGTGGCGTTTAAGTAAAAAGTTAGATTATAAAGGGCATTAACATATGGGGCATTTTAAATAGAAATGGTGTTTACAAAGGGCATTAACATCAGTAGAATTTAGAACAGAAAGAGCATTAACATATGGGGCATTTAAAGTAGAAGTGGTGATTGTATATAAGGTCATTAACATCAGTGGCATCTAAAACAGAAATGGTGATTATAGATGGCATTAGCTCCAGTGGCATTTAGAAAAATGATGATTATAAAGGGCATTAACATCAGTGGTATTTCAAGTAAAAATGGTTGCGGTAGTGGGTTGGAGAATTCGTACATTACGATAGTGACAATATAATTGGCCAATGCTGAACATAATATAACAACCAAGCGTCTAAAATGAAAGAAAACATGCTTGTCTGCTTGACCCTATTTAAACAGACTTTAATACACGTTCAACATATGCAATCAAACTCTATTGTGGAAAAAACATAAACCATGGAAACTGTAAAGGACTCCCACACATAACTACCAACTCAGGGGTCTCAAACACGCGGACCGCCAAGCCGTATCCTGTCGCCCGCAAAATGATTGGCGTCGTAAGGTGTCATGAGATTAGGCGTGATGAGGCCCCTGGGGTATCAGAAATGCCCTCATGCAACCCTCTGGGTGGTTTGAGTTTGAGACCCCTGTACTAACTTGTCTATTGGTATTACCGTACTTGCTCCTCTAAGATATCACTAATTTTGTGCGCTCTCTCTATAAAGCCCAATCCGTTGAATGGCAAATTATAATCGATGATAAAAGTAGTTTCGAGATCCCTGCTTTGAAGACAAATACAAGAAATATTCTACTATTTGAAACTGCTAATTTATCCATCCCGTAGTGAGTAAGCAGCAATATATATATATATATATATATATATATATATATATATATATATATATATATATATATATATATATATATACTCTATATATATATATATATATATATATATATAAAATGTACGCTGTATCAATGATATACCACGAGATGTATCAATTTTTCATTAAATGGAAACGAGGCTTGCAGAGTTTCCTTTTAATGAAAAATTTATACAACGAGTGGTATATCATTGATACAGCGTACATACTGTACATACATTTTATTTATATCACATACAAATACATATATTTGCCCTTTGAACGGAGTTAAGATTTATTACAGGCAGCTGTGTATTGACCGAGTGAATGAACTCACATCCCCGAGAGTGTCCGCTACAAAATGTAGTTCTATGCCGTTTGTGGCTATTCACAATCACCTTTGCATATTAATAAGCTGATTGTTTTCTTTTTTCTTTTCTATTTCTCTTCACATTGATTAAATCAATATAATACACACTTATGATTTAAACATGAAAGATGGTTTTAATAATAAAAGTAGAGCACTACAAACACTTGGTTAGCTACGCCATTCACATGAACGCTAAGCCAATCACCTACCGGCTCATGGAAATTAATGTGGAATAGAAACAAAGCGAAATGACGAAACCAAGAAGAGGCAATTAAAATATTTTAATATATTTACAACTGATCTAAGTTATTATTCTGCTTTAGTAACAGTACCACCGTGTCTCTCTCTCTCTCTCTCTCTCTCTCTCTCTCTCTCTCTCTCTCTCTCTCT
>JAECUM010025610.1:0-38846 GCA_016617855.1 Megalonaias nervosa
CCTGAACGTTGGAGAGATGATATGTGTTCCTGATGACTGTGAGTGGAATACTAGGTAAAATTAGCATCATACAACGTGTAAATGACAATGAAAATTCCAAATACTGAAAATTGTGTAAAAGAATTAGATAGATAAAAGCACATTATATACGAAATATCAGATGACTATGGTACTGGCTGGATATCAAAAGATCTTTTGGAGATGCCATTCTATTTGGATGAACATTTCAAGGACTTTGCATTAGTTACTGAGAAACTTGTACCATAGGAAAATGATGTACATCCGTTAGACGAAAGTTGATGATCACAAGGGTACAAACTAATTCGACAGAACTACCATCTTAATTTTAAGAAAGAATAACAACAACAACAAAGAGAAATGCATTATTCACAAGAGAAATTTAAGATTTCACGTGCAATAATGCTTACAGGTCAATAAATACACAGAATTGTCTTGTTTGAACAAAACCGTTTCTTAGTTTCAACAAAACCGTTTCTTAGTAGAGCAGTATTAATATAGGACATAAAGCTAACAATTAGTTTGAAAACACTGTTTCAGACTGATGACTAACGCTGTATTCGGTAAAAAAACAACGGATAATTAAAGGAAACGAACATCAGTCTAAATAAGATCAGATGAATATAAAACTTTCACATTCAAGAATGATTTATCATTTGCAAAACGCTTATTGACTATTATATATTATTAGCCATTCTTGAACAAATGGCAATTAAATTAATCAAATTTACAGCAGATTTATAGTCTTACAATTATAAAAATGTTTCATGCATAAAAAATACTGCGATAGAATGGGACAAATGTTGACTTTTTTAAGCCGTCACTTTTAACCAACAAGTTGCACAGAGAAACAAAAGAAATCATTAATTTTTATCACGGTAATGGTTATCGGAAAGCATGAGCGAATATATTACATGGATAATGATCCATTTTCAGCATTGATAAGATCCATGATAAGATTGCATAACATAAGGAAATAAAAACCTTCAATTAAAGATTAAAACCAGAGTCCTTCAGAATGAATTTACGTTGAATTTCTAACTCTCATCGCCATGTCTGACGTGAGCACCCGAGCTCTTAGGACATATAAGCAAATGGTTGTGATCAACATAAACATTATCGTAAATGTTCGATGATTGTAATGTTAATCCCAATATCAGAGATCTGTGTGTACGCCGTTGAAAGAATTGTATTGCATTACACTACTTCACTGCAAATGATAATATTATAGGCGTTTAAGAATATTCACAAATATGTGAAAGGAAAAATAAGTCTACCATTAAAAATACCCCATAACCTAAGCCAAAAAAAAAATAGCAAAAAATCATAATAAACAAAAAACAAACAAGAAAAGAAAAACAAGAACCGATGATAAGCGGAATAGTAACTGCTAGAACTAGCTCTGCACTACCATGAGCACCTATCTATACCACTCATTTTTATCAAGCTTCTGATCGTTAAGGATGTACTAAACGCAGACGATGGTGCCGCTGTGACAGTATCATAGCGTCAATTTCACTGTTAATACCCGTGTGACAAAACATTTGTTTATTGGAATTCGCTTATCGTAGTTTACAGAAAATCAGCCTGCGAAATTTGAGATCACATTTAACTCAGAATTCCGATGTTGCATGAAAGCGGGACTTCGTGATCAAACCATATACTGTTATCTTCGTTTAAAGGAGAAACTCCTGAAACTTGTTTTAACAGAAAACAAATTGGTAGCTGGCAGTGTCGTCCTAACATTACACCACTGGATTCTATCGTAAAACAAAAAACAAAAATATATTGAATGTATTCAGTACAAGAGTTCATTTGCATACTTCATTCTCTTTATCTGATGTGCCAAATATATTGTGGTGAAAATTATATTACATGGACATACTTAGACATGTAATTGTTTCTTTACTTCCACCTAACGAGCTGTTCTGTTGAAGTTCTTACATTGGCAGTTTCAGCTCACTCCCTTACAACCAAAAACGGGTTATATGAGTACCTTTTTATTCACCACGTTCTGCGAGTCTCTTCCTCGTATAGTTTGTCAAAAATAAATACACAGTGATCAAATTATACAATCTTGCAATAACCATCGCAAAGACTTTACAATAAGGTACATGCAATTTAATTGTGCTAAATTTAAATACAGTTAAGACTGAAATTCAGAACTGATGTTCTTTAATGCAATGGGCAGTAACTCTATACAGCGTCGATCCATATTCTTATGGTTTCCGCAAATTATTAGAGAGATATAAAAGTATGTAGATAGACATTTACTGTTAGTGTATTACATTGTGATTAGTCCACTGCGTATTAAAACGCATATATTTGTGGTTTGAAGAGGTTAGACAATTGCCTTAAATTATTTAGAATAGTGATGAATTTTCAATAAGTAGTCATGTTTTCAATAAGAACATAACAAGAAAAAATTAATACTTCTCTTCAATCTACGTCTTTTAAATACACACTTTTCTTAAAATCTCTCTCTCTCTCTCTCTCTCTCTCTCTCTCTCTCTCTCTCCGTACTTGAGCTGGATGAAAACCTTGGATCCACCTCTCTCTCTTTCTGTCTCTCTCTCTCTCCAGGTTTCCATCTAGGTCGATAGGTTTATCTTCCTAAAGTTCTTTTGCAATTCTTCCTTTTGACATCTTTAGCAACAACTCTGCTGTTGTTCCATTAAACGCTACAACATAATATCTCTATTTCTGGACACACACGAACGCACACACACACACACACACACACACACACACACACACACACACACACACACATATATACACACACGTGGATGTCACTAAAACTGGTATTTAGTTCTCCTATGGGTGTGTGATATGGAAATGTAGTTTGAGCATACGCACCGAAACGTCCTCATCAAACATGGAAGATTAATCAATAGGTATGTAATAAAACCTTTTATTGTATACCCATTTAATCTTCTATGTTTTTGATATGGCGTTCGATACCGCGGTTCTATCAGCATTTCCTTTATCACACACCCATAATGGAGCTACTCACATATCTTCAATCGATGTCCGAACGTCGAGTTTTAGATCGAACTTTTATAAATCCCAATTCGTTTTCAATTTCACTGATACATTTAAACCAAACAAATTCAAAGGGGTCAAGGAGGATCTATGTAATAAACACAAAGCGCATTCATAGTGTGTTCCTTATCATGGGAAATAACTCGTGTCATATTGGTTATGAATACATATTGACCTGATAGCCTCTACGTATCCTTACTCCATATCGAAATCGTTCTTTCCTATGAATCAGAAAAAAAAACACCTTTGGAAATTTGTGTATGTGAGTAATTTGCTTCTCTTCTAATGTATTTTTCATTCATTTTGCTGTAATTAGTTTTGCTTTACTTAACGCATACTACTCTTGTAGCCTCTTCTACTATAAAAATGTTTAAACGTTAATGATGTAGAAGACAATCTAGCTGTCATTTCTAAAAACCATCTGTTAGACTATTGGTGTTTTTAAATATTTAGCACAAACATCATTAACACAATCCTCTTTATATTTCGTTTCTTTTAAACACAAAGAAAGCCTTTTATCTCTCAGAAATCTTCGAAAACTATTCTAATTAAACCATAGGTCAGCTAGATGCTATTCGACCAGTACGTAATGGTGAGGTGAAATGTTATAGCAAAACATGAAAATATTTTTAACGAGAGATATTCACTTATTTTATTTGCTGATATGTATATCAATACCATAACAACAAACATTATGTTTCGATGCAAAGGGTGAGATCGTCCGAGTGACTGCGTCCTATTCTGCTAATGTCACTGGACAATGTAAGCCTATAAAGTGGTGCCAAAAGAACATTACCGAACTGGTATCTGAGATATCCATCTCCTCCATGCCAATGCACCAGCAAACAAATCGGTTGTTATGACAGACTTCCTGAATGAGCACAGTAACCAAGTTCTGCTATATCCTCCATACTGCCCTGTTTGAGCTCTAAGTGGTATGTTGGATGTATGCCGTTATGAACGAGTCGCTAAGGGACAGACGATTTATAAGTTGCCATGTGGTTGGAAGTTTAGTTTTCGAGTGCATGTACATCATACCAAAATGTGTACAAGACGGCATTTAACAATTAGATAATCATACTGAGACAGTGTGCAGATGTGCATGGAGAACCCTTTTAGAGGATGCACGGTTCAATAGTAAATAACTTCGTTGTGCAGTGTACCAATATTCAGAGCTTTTTAAATACCCTTCGATTATGCAATATGTATGTTTCTTTGATTCCAAAACGGTTTTAAGTAAATCGTTTCCATATTGGTGTACTGCGAATCATATATGGCAATAATGATTTGCAACACATATCCAGAAAACGTCCTTGAGGTTAGCTTGTGATGTTTGAACTTTAGAAATGTGCATGACTTAAATCCAGGCTTGCTAGCATATTGTGTGATAGATAGATAGATGTGTGTGTGTGTGTGTGTGTGTGTGTGTGTGTGTGTGTGTGTGTGAATGAACCTATTCTCTGTGAAAAGAGCACAAACTATAAAGGAGAGGAGGTCAAATGCGCCCTTTTCACTCCAGATATGAAACGGTTGTTTTGAAGTACTATGTCACTCGTCAGTCTCCCTATCAATGTTCCTGATCCAAGCGTACTTTTCGGAGATCGCAATTTAAAATATATGTCAGATAAACCACTATAACTGCATAACATCATGGATTTGATATAACTTAGATTCATTTCACATTTTCGATATTACACATTATCATATTTCACTGAGATTACTACTAAATTACTGGGGTTGGATCATTAGTTCATTTCCTATAGAACTTACTGTTAATATATTAAAACAATAAATGTATGTTCAGACTGAAAAACAGGTGCTCGCAGTATGTTGTAAGCCTCGTTTTGTTATATAGAATGACTGTCTGGTCTCCACCTAATAACATAACTTTGCACCAAGAGTTCAGGTACTATTTTATAAGTAGGATATTAAATACAGAATATCAAAACAGTAACAAAGTAAAGAGGAAAACCAAAAGTTATTTTAATTGGAGATATTTTCTTTTGAAAGCAGGAAATATTTCTCATCGCTAGGTGTAAGAAGTTAGAAAACCGTAGAGATGGATGTTACTAAAACACATTATAAATGACTTTTGGAGAGAAAATGCCATCTTGTTGAAAAGAAACAGGTTCAACCTCTGGTACCAACGAAGGAAATTTTGGTCCAGTCCAAGTTCCTAAAGCTAATTAACACTAAAAATGTATAGGCTGATCGAATGATATGCATACAGGGAATTCCAACCAAAGGATGAAAATAAAAATTCGTCCATATTCAATCTTACAAGGGCATTAGCATTCAGTTTCATCCTTAGTTTGCCTGTATGTTTCATAAGAAAGATAACGTTAGTCAGAGTAGAAACAATAAGAAAGAATTAGAAAGAATATTAGTGATAAAGAGAAACAAAAGTATGATTATTTGGAAAATTATTCAAAACTGAATGACAAAATATTGGTTAAGCGATGATTCGTTATAAGAGACAGTGCCCCTCACACAGTTCCTATTTGTAATCTTAAAATCGCAAAATACTACATGTACAATTTTAAAGTTTATACAGCTGATCTAGACTCTCGAGGTTTCTATTCTAGGGGTAGCCTGTCAGCTCGAACTAACACTTTGGCACCCAGTGTTGTAAACTAGATAGAACTCAAGTCATTTAAAAAGCATATATTTTGAGCATAACATATGATAAATGTTAGATTTTATGGGACATAAAAGGTAATATATTCATGCATTTCATATCTGGCCCACGGAGAAGAGCACACACAGGAATGATTCGAGATGAAATAATAAAAGCGAATATGTTGCGAGATAATACAAAAACTTGTTTTCAATGCGATGATGTATATAATAACGCAATGAATGGAGGAGCCGAGGAAACACTGTTCCACCCTGCAACTCAGTTCTATCAGATTCAGGTACGAACTGGTGACTAAAATAACAAAGCGATTAATGTGGTCACCAAAATCAAACTCTGCCCCTACGGTCAATTTTATATATGTCGGGAATTTGTTAATTGTGTTGTGCTTAAAGTGCAACAGTAACTGTTCAGGTGAATATAGGTGATGAAAATGCATTGTCAGCAGAGGGTCGTTTAGAACTTAAAATTCAATCTAATCCCACATGGGTGTAACAACCGTTACGACTGGTGCAGATGGCAGCATCTAATGGGAAGCTGTAAAGCTTTGCGAGGCTTCCTTTCCACACTTATATGCATTTTTATTGTGCCTGTTCTAATTTATTGTTTTGTAATTTCTCATAAATCAACTAATGACACTGAGCAAAATGCAAACATGCACACAGTTGACTTGAAGACACATAATTTCCCCATCCATATAGTGATCGGACCACTAATTCATTTCCCATAGAAATTAATGTTACTATATAAAAATATATGTATATAATTTCTTTATTAGACTGGCAAACAAACCACACATGCTTCCGTTAATTAGAGTTTTCACGTTGACAGCTTTGCCAAATAGGTGTTACGTAGCATTTTCTAGTAGACTGGTTCCCTCTCTGACTGTAATACAATCAGTGGTTAAGAAACCAACAATATTGTTCCCGTCACAGAAGGATGAGTACAAAGATTCCTTGTTGTATAAGTTATAATATGTTATAAACCAAATTACGCTAGTCAATCATGCACCCAATAAAGAAATTTAAAAGTTATTTTAACGCTAAGATTAGAATCGTCTTATTTTCGACAACCAAGAAAACCAATAAAAAAAAATTTCAGAAATTATTAGTCTTTAAAACTCAATCCCTAGACAATGTGCGAAACTGTAGAGCGGAACGTTGAAAGGTAAGAACATATCTGCAATTGTTTCTTTGTTTTTTTCATCATGTATAATTTCCCAATACACTAACTTTGATGCTATGTTTGAAAATTAGCTGAATAAACCTATTTTGCCTCTGCTTAACAATATACGTTGTTGCAGTAATGTGTGTGAAATGGCTTTATCACAGGAAATCAGAAATCTTGGAACACAAAAGAAATGTCAACTTAAACTTCTATAACAGTTGCATGAAGTGAAAGAAAAATTTATCAAAAATGTTTCTTTCAATTCATTTGTAATACAGTTAAGAAACGAGATAAAAATGCAGATTTGCTTCCGTCTATATCCAAGTGTTAGAAAAATTAGCAAACATTCTATCCCTTGACATTTGACTTCTGTGAACACAATTCGTTCCATCCCTGTTCAAATTGTATTTAGTAGTGATATCTCAGGACTAATTATGGCAAGTTTCACGTTCCTGTCTTACAGCATAACAAATGCTGCTATGTTGAGAAAATGCAAAGAGCATTTTCATACAGCTCACTTTCCATCATGTGTGTGGCGGAGGATAGACTTGTATGCTACTTTACCACGAGTGAATAATGTTATGTAGAATAAAATATGTGTGAATTACCAACAAGGACTGTTTATATTCTTCCCACTAAAATGTTTCAATGTACTCTAATTTGAGGGAATATGTCAAGTCAAGTGAAGGATTAACCAAATACTTTAACTGTATGTCAGGGACTAGACAAGGTTATATTTAAGTCCACTATTTTTTTTTGTGTTTATTAACGATTTGAATCGGTTACTGAAAGAAAAAATATGACAGAGGCATTTTATTTCAGAGAATGTTCCGGATCTTTCAGCACGCTTATTTGTTGATGATGTAGCAAATTGCACCAATACAGTGATAGCATTGCAACAACAGATTCAAATAATCCAACGCTACCGTAACAATACTGGAAGGGTAGTTGACATGAAAAAGACAAAAAAAAGAATCGTGTTTCAATGGTGAACATTTAAGGAGTTACGAAAAGTGGTTTTTGAATGGGGCACAAATTGCCAGTTTTATTTTACAAATAGATGGGTCTTGTGTTTATACTCCAATTTATCCTGGACAAAGGCTAAAGAAACATAAAGTAGCTCAAAGTATCAAATATATTACGGCTATCTTTTATTACTAAGGAAATCTGGGTACTTTATTTACGTAGATGCCATTAAAATATTTGATACTATGGTAAAATCTATATAATACTATGGATCTGAATTTGAAGGACATAACATATTTAGAATGTATTGACGGTGTTCAAAACCGCGTCTGCAAACAATATCTCTGTATCTCTCCATCTATCTATCTATCTCACGTAACATCATATAAATTCTGTAAAGTAATTACGTTTTTGTGTTTTGCCTCTGTCTATGGTGTGTACTCGTTCTATGTAGGATTGTGTCCTTGGGAAAAGAAACGGAACATTCCAGCAGCGCTTCGACTGGTTCAACACCAGTTTTTGTTTCCTTCTTTCATTATTTTCTGTCCGAAAACCGCACGAGTGTCGGTAATATCTTGCTTCTTTTTTTCTTTTTTTTCTGTCCGAAAAGTGCATCTCGCTCAAACCATAAGAACTATTTGTGCATTTGTGATGAATATCAACATATCTGCAATGTAGGATGATCGATGGCGGCTGAGAGACTGCAGCGTCACTAATGTAACATGATCGATAGCGGTCGACAGATTGCAGCATCACAGTGACACAAATTTGTAGATGTGCACATTTCTATAAAACGGGGTAACCAGTGTCTACAACTGAAAAAGTTGCAAAGAAATTTACATCGCAGGTCTACATTTTAAACTAAGAAAAATCGGTACTTATGAGTTTTTGGTTATTTTGTATTTCATCTGTTGGCCGCTATAGGCAAAGATACTTATGTACTTTACACGTGGTAGAATGTATTTGCAATGGAACGTATAGTATATACCCTTTGTGTGTGCAGTTCGCATGACAAAATATACAACATATACATGCTGTTATTTAGTCGATTCAAACTAGGTAAAAGTAGCAAAATATGAAAGCTGTACATTTAAGCATTTGCCGTGAAATTAGCTTGGAACCTGAGTGTCTGTTCAGTAACTAGAGTTAAGAAAAAGGGTCAATTAATGATCTAAACCTATGTTCCATTTGAGAAGTAAGGCAAAAGATCCACTTTCCTTTCATTCCAGCTTAAATCAATTCATATGTCCCATACAACAGATTCAATACTTCAAAGCCAAAGAGTAATTCTGCATATATATATATATATATATATATATATATATATATATATATATATATATATATATATATATATATATATATCCCTCAGTAAAAGAATTTGTGAATAAAAAAGGATATATAATACACAGAAACTACATAAGTGTTTTGTTCCGAGTCAGGGGAAATATCTCGTTTGATACGGCTTTGGAACATACGTTTCAACCGAACGGCCTGAGACGTATGAAACTGTTTTTTTTTTTCCGCCCACTCGGAACATTTTACATATTATTATTATTATTATTATTATTATTAAGGTGTACGTGTTAAGAAATTCACATTTTCCCCATGATGACATTAGTACGATAAAAAACATTTGTAAGAACTCACATTGGATGAGTGATAGGCATAACACTTAAAGAATCGTTCGTTTAGAAATCGAACTTGTTTCGAGCACATATGACAGATAGTCTTTACATACGTGTAAATGAGCTGAACTGCAGTTGTGATATTATCCTTTGAATAACACATGTGAAACATTAGTCAAGAAAATTTATTTTAAAAAATGTTTATTTCGTCTCATGACGACTTCGTTTTATTTTTCATATTCCTCGTATGGATAAACTAATGTTTCAGGTTGCTGATATGGTCTGTCCCAATTAAACTGAATATATTTATGTATACAGTGATAACGCTTGTGCATAGGTACAATAGTTTGAGGTGACGTGTTTTAAACATACTGGGCAAAATTGTGACAAATCACAATAACCGCGGAAGTTTGCATATTTTTCCATAACCAACTGGGTACTTCACAGTATTATAAGGTTAAAGAATCAATTACACACATTAATTCAAAGATGACTGAAATTTACTACCAAAAGTCTTTTCTTAGTTGCTAAATCACAAGGTCAGGAGATTCAATTTGATAAGACCGGGCCAATATAAGGTAATATTCAACGCTTACTGTCCAGTCTCTTTCACGGTCAAAATTAGGACATGCAGCAAAACACATTTTCACATTTAAATGAGACCATGCATATATGTTTCTTGATATTTGTTAGTCAACCATGAAAAGAATATTGTTTGAGTAAGTTTCTTATTTGCACCGGAATGTTTGTTTTAACTGTATCTTCTAATCTTCTTTCAGTTGTTCCACTTTCACACTCGGTCCTCTTTTCAACTATGATGTTCCTACACTTTAGATTTTGAAGGATACTTTTTAGCATAGTAACTGAGAAAACTCTCCGTGGTCGTTCGCCCTTGCTGAAATTTGAGAACAAAATAAAATTGGTCAGGATGGGAAGGTTCTGATATCTTTAAATGTTCAGAAAAATAATACAAACTTTCTCCTTTCGATGAAGTTTTTGATAACAATAACTGAAAAATCTTATGCAATTGTGACTGGATAATTAAGGCTCGTCAAGCAACTGAATGATATAAAAATAAAGAAATGACTGATTTTATCAGTAATAATTAATTTTATTCATGCATTACACTAAGGTCGGATGGCGTCATATTCCTTGCTTAGCTGCAACACCAGTGCCGAAACCGACTATGATTCTCATGCGTATCTAGTTTTTGCAGGCAGACAAATAATTTCGTACCTATATATACTGCAAAACTTCTTGCAAATTCAATGGCTTATACATCGAATATATTACCTGGACGGCAAATTCACGATCTTCACTTTCAAGAACGAAATCAGTCGTATCCACATGACCTGTGTTGATCCCCACTGTTCTTTCGACATCTTGATCCTGGTGAAAGAAAATTTTGAATTGCTTTTACAAAAGAAGCAACATTAAATTCTTCGCTATCATTTCAAGCAGTACAAGGCATTATAGTATAACACCATGAAGTACCTCCAAAGCCTCTGCTTCGCTCCACGCCTGTATGCCATGTGCCCAGATCAGTAGTCTTCTATCTGCTTTCTACTGTTTCGTTAACCTCCAGTTACCACTAAGCTTACATGGCAAAATATTTTTGCTAACAACCCGATGTACAACTATTATATTGTTATCACGTTTACATACCTTGTTTGATACAGTTGTAGTACAGTGAAGTGGTATAGGGAAAGTTAAATGAAATTAACATAAGGCCTCCATTTTGAACTGTGGTTCCCGGATGACAAGAGGAAATTAAAATTACAACATTTGTCTGAATCATTTCACTTGTAGGACAATGAGAAAAACATTACGATTTCCTTCTGAAATATGCATCGGGACAATGGGAAATGTAATGGTAAAGTTACAACTACCGACTAGCGCCGATTCCTACTAAAAAGCATCTGTATCTATTGAACAGAAGCTATACCCTGACAAACAGATTTACTGAGGTGAGAGTGACTATAATAAGCAGCTCAAATAGAAACCAAACCGCGTATGAACAAAACTAAAAATCCTCATACCAACCCTATAACCCCCTATAAATTCCCTTAATAACACAACTATGAATTTTCCTGCATACCTATAAGTGGCGTCTAAGGAGATACAAGGATATAAATATTCACCCTCATGCATAATATTACAAGATACAATATCAGACAAAAGAAAAGGGTAGCGGTTTTGGAGGTTGAAGTTTTAGTTGTGGAAGAGTAAACGCAGACCAAAGACGGACAAAACATGCAAACATGCACTCGGGGCCCCGAGTAGCCGAGTGGTCTAAAGCGCTCACCGTTACGGATCATTGGCATCTCATCTCTGTCTGCGTGGGTTCCGGTCTCAGGTTCGGCAAATGTGGATATGTGAGAAAGCTTGCCAACAGCTTCTCGTGGGTCGATGGTTCTTTCTGGGGTTTTCCAGTGTTCTTCCTCTACCATTTATACTGGCCGCCATGTATAGCCTATCTTGTGCTGAAAAATGGCGTTAACCCCTACAACAACAACAACAACAACAACAACAAACATACACTCACACGAAATATTTGGAAATACGCTGAGTAGTATCTATTTCTACGTGTAATCCGAATAGCCACGAAACTGGTCGATTAGAAGATGAGGATTGTAACAAAAGCTCTTTACAACTGGTGGCATTTGTAACATCGCTTAACTTTCTTCGTAGGAAACTTCTCCGCGCTGCAGGTTCTTAAATCAATTCTCTCTAGAGGCACTGTTACCTTTCAGTGTACAATCTTCTTTTCCATTCCTCAGTATCTGTGGTGATGGTGCACGTTCACTTTACATACACGAGATAACCTACATTAAATAGCACATTGGAAATTATAGTCGATGACTTCATCCTGACTTGTCTTTATAACATATAACACACATAGAGCGAACGTACCTCTTTGTATAGTCTAGGACCAGGTCGTAACTTATTTCAAGGTTGCACCAGTGAGTATATGTGTGACATAATTTAGCAATGGTGTGTTTTCTATTACCCAATCGGAATCAGGCGGAACAGTATTAGTACAGTAGACATGGCTCTAACGAAGACTTTATTTTAGGGTTCGCCTGCCGTGCATTCTTCTTACACCCGGACTGACTGTAAGACTACTGTTATTGTAGCAAGTATTATTCCGGAGAATGGCTTGGATTTTAGGATTTGGCTTTTTGCGATTTCTTATCAGTCATATAATTTAGTCGGTACCATCTTCTCTTTCTCCATCACTGACAGAACATGACGTTTTTTAAAAAAAATCTGAAAAAATAGTAGATCTTTTAGCAGCGCCGAAATGAAGAATAGACATTTGTACAAAAAAGACAAGAACAGGAAAATGGAAAGTAATAAGAGAAAAAAAGTAATGAGCAGTGAAGGAAGAGAAGTGAATGGAAGCTAGAACTATCAATCTGCTACATGACATTTTGGCGGAGCTGTAACACTAACAAAGAATGCAAGAGGTCACTTCGGTGAAACCCAAGATAAAGAGATCTACACCTACACACAAACCATCCACTGCCAAGACGGCAACAGAAGCTACAGTAACCACTACTAAAACAGCAGTGTGACCTGAACTTGGAAACTGTTGAAGTTTTAGTGCTGATGTTAAAAGCTCCATGATATCCTTTTACTAATCCAACGGCCACTTTAGGGTCAAAATGTTCATTCAGAAGCAAGAGGCAAACCTATGAGTGCCAAATCAATTAAATAAAAATCAGATTAAAGTCCTTGACAACAATGTGTGTGAATATCTATTCAGTAGAAAATAAATTAAGACGTCAGTTTGCTTACGCTTTTCATATCTTCTCGCGAATGCGAATCACAATGAGATTTCAGACAATCACAAATGTCCATTTCTTTCGTATTGTCTTGTTTGAACTTTCTAACTTAGATGGGCTATTAGGTAATTGCTTCTGCTACTCTTGCTTTCAATGTCTTCTTGTTTCACTTGCTTGGTCCACTCTGAAGATCAGTATACTAACTCTTGACAACGATGACAGGCATCTTTCACATTTGTCTATGGACCTTGTTTCCCAAATTTTTGAGGTACCTTTTCATTGATGTTGTGCACATTCTGTAGCACAATGTCCTTTCTTTTGACAAACTAAACCGATGTCTTCAATTTTATCTTAAGAGTAGTAGTCTGGAGTCTCTTCGGAAGTCTTGTTGGAAGTGTACTTTCGAATGACTCTCTATAAATCTCTCACCAGAAATGTGAACTGCTGCGGCTCTTCCATATTCACCTGTTGAATGGAGAACTGAATGATCATGTTCTCTAATGTACTGGGACTCTATTTGTAGAGAAAACGAGAGATACCCCATTTCAAATAACATTTGAATTGCTCACCATTTTGAAACGAACATACAATGTCAAGGAGAAATCAGACACAAAGTGATGACGATGTTTCTCTGTCATCTCATAGAATGTTGTCAGAAGTTTGCCATACCGATTTTGAAGATTTTGAAAATCAAATAATTGATCCATATTCAACATCATCTACCTCCTCTTCCTCGGAAGGACGGAGAGAGTCATCATCGGTCAAAAAAGAAAGTCATTCACTATCACATAAAGCTTATTCTCACACTCAATTTACAAAATGACAGCATACATTTATAGAGTCAAATTTAAACAGTTCATGACTAACGTACCGGTAAAGAAAGGAGCTGTATTTATTATCGACGTATTGGAGGTTATGTTAAAGGAGTAAAAGAGTGCTTACTGAGGACCATCTCATTGCCTCAAATTCAATTTTTTCGACAGTAAAGCGCTGTCCATTACATTTTCTCTCAGTTTGACTGCTATTTTTTGTTGAGACATAGTCCTCATTTCAACCGTAGAAACTAATGAAAACAACAGATTTTTCAAGCATATTCGATACACCATTGAACTGAACAAAGGACATAATTTGATGTTCGTGTACTTTAATGTAGTGGAGTACAGTGTGGAGGGCAACAGATCCACATCGTTGGTGAGAGCCATTCCTCAGATGGTAGATCATGTCTTCTAGGGTCAGCTTCCATCAACACTGATGACATTCATAACCTAATTACTGTGAGCATATGCGTCTTCAACGTAGTCGTGAATACCATTTTGAATATTTACTGATTTGTTTTGGACGCGAAATCTCTAGAAATAACACACCCACACAGACACACACACACACACACACACACACACACACACACACACACACACACATGTATATATATATATCTCTGTGTGTGTGTGTGTGTGTGTGTGTGTGTGTGTGTGTGTGTGTGTGGTTTAGTGATCGTTATGAGTATGTCTTTTCTTTACCTTAAAAATGCAGTGTTCATGAATGTCAATATGACACTGACCTATATCATGAAAGTCTAGTCTTACTCCTTAACATTGACAACCTTGTAAACACATTCAAATTTATCATTGTGTATTTGTTAGTTTTGCACGAAGAGGAGAGACTACCCTAATCTTCACGCTTCATATCTTTGTTCATGATTGACAATTATTTATAACCAGTTCAAGCTAGAATGACACACAGTATCAAATATCCGACACATCAGGCGTCAACTTGTAGTGATCCTAGTGGTCATTATCCAATCTGTCACACCAGGCGTCAACTTGTAGGGATCCTTGTGGTCATTATTCTATCCGTCACTCCTTGTGTCAACTTGTAGTAATCATAGTGGTCATTTTTCAATCCCTCACACCAGGAGACAAATTTTAGTCATACTAACTGTAAAAATGCAATTAAGTAAACACTGAAACTTGTCTGGGTAAATTGATAGGGCATCGGTTCAATGGAATGCCTGTTATGTGATTGTTGATTTTCCTGTGCTACGCCTATCAGAGGGGTGAATCAATTGATCAAAAGTATTCTCGATTTTTTCAATTCTTACCTCCACAATGCTTCTTTTAACATTGAGCACTAGAGTCGACTGTATTGTGTCGAAGAAAGAGAAGACCCCCTCAATCTCCTGCCTCTGGTATCCAACGAAACGTCTTTGTAAAGATATCCCCATTCTCTCTACAAATTGGATCAGCTCTTGGTAACTGATCTGGTATAAAAAGACAAATATTAGACACATTTTGGTATCGTCTAGGGAAATGTGACAAAGTTTACATCCAAGTACCTATCTACAAATATAAATACATCCATATAAACGTTTCATCACAAATGAGATATACCATAGCATATTCTAAGAAACTTACCATAATATCAATGCTGTACAACCCACTCAGAGATGTGATTGTTATGTTTAATAATAATACTCTTGAGGCAATCTGTTTCATGATGATGATGAGGAGGAGGAGGAGGAGGAGGAGGAGGAGGAGGAGGAGGAGGATTATCATTATTATTATTATTATTATTATTATTATTATTATTATTATTATTATTATTATTTTGTTCTTGTTGTTGTTGTTGTCATTATCATCTCTCTCATTCGCTACACTATTACTGTCCTCGAGGATGTCATTATTATCAGCATTACGGTCCTCAAATCTGTCAACGTATTCGTCATTAGAGTTATCATCCTCATAAAGGCCAACAGTTTTACCTTTCCGTCCTTGTTCTCATCCAGGGTATCAAATACATTTTCCACTGTGATCTCACTTCCGAAAAGTCTTTCCATGTGTTCCTTAGGAAACGCATCCTCCTTTAAGAAAAATGGTCTTCATTTAGTCTCAAACATATACAAAAAAGCACATCTTTATTATTATGTTCTTACACTGTTATTTCCATATTTTTAATTAATATTAAGGCTAATATCATACACTTGTTTGTAGAATATATTCTTCCCTCAATGAATCATCTAAATTGGAATGAAATTACTTATGTCTTAAACCCTAATTAATTATCTGAGAGTACAATTGTGATGTTTCAGTTATACATGTCTTCCATTTTGTTGTACGAAACCGTTTCCTTAGAATTTGACACTGGTAAAAAGAAATTGTGTACAGTTGTGAATGTGTTCAGTGTTGATGTTGAACAGTATTCAACATCCTACGAATTTCTCCATCGAGTTCATACTGAAAACGTTTCGAAAAACTTTACGGAAAACTTTGCTCCCTCTTTACCGCTTATTCTACAGCAATTTATCGAATGTCTTGTGCTACAATACAAGCTCTGAAGTAATGAAATAATCTGTTTGATCTCAGTGAAGATTTATTTTGACACAACATAACGCCACACAGCCAAATGTGCCGGAGCTTGAACTTTACTGGAACAGCAGATGGGGAAGTCATTGCTAAAAGCAGCGTACCATCATCAAATCCTTGAGTGATTATGTTCCATGTATACAACACATTCTTTGCAGCAGCATCAGGTCCAGAGATTAAAATGGCTCAGCGATTCCTCGATCACTGGAGCAAACTCCAGCATGATGCAAGTCTTATTGAAGATCTAGACCCCAAAAGATATGGAGAATTGATAACTGCCATCATTGTCTTTGCTCAGAAGACACTAGAAGGAGCATACCAGCCAAAATACAACTATAAGGGATTTCTTCAACTTGCCCTCATCTTTCTCAGAGAAATTTCACTTGGATGTGTTCCCAGAGCACTCAGTCTTGCTCACCTAATAGTAAAGGTGATCTATGTCATAAAATTCTCCATCTTTCACAACCAGTTTGAAATGACCCCGTGTGAACAGAAGAACCTGTCATGTTTTGCAGTCTTTGCAGTTCTGATTAACATGGAAAGATGGTTCATGTCACAATGGTCTTTATGGTTTTGAAATTATGATTTTTCAGTTGGATGAATCATCCTATCCTTTCTGCTCGAAGTGTGCCTCTGATAAAAAAAAATTGGATAATCCGTGAAATGCAGATAGATCGCATAAGAAACACTGGGCGATTAGATGAATAAATAAATACAAAAATAAGACTATCACGAGAACTTTCAAAAAATGTTATAGTTGATTACTTACATCTCTTAAGGCTTCTTGTAGTTCGTTTCTGTCAATAAACTCATCCATATCTGTATTGTGTTTCTGCAATACCTAGAATAGCCAGAATTGTAATAGATAAGATTGTATATTGACTCATTGACCGGAATGTTTTTCACTAGATGTGTTGTCATGATTTGACCCAACAAATCCATTCTAGTCTTCGTATCAAGACTGAAAATACCATCATCTATCTTCGAGCAAGAACAACTTTACCTTCATAATGATAAAATTTTGTATTAGCAAAACATCTGTCATTTTACTTCTAAATCAAACAAACAACTCTTGGAAGAATTTATTTTATTATTTATTAGAGAATGTTCCTATCTGCGACATGTTTCTTATTCACTAAGCGGTCCCCGTCATCTCTCCATCTTCTTACAACGATGATTGCTCACTGGTTACACTTTTGTCAGAGCAATGACGTAATTATGTTATATAGAGATGCCGTACGGGCTTTAGATAGTACCAACAGGCGTCACCTGATGGATGCATATGGGATAGAAAAATATCATGTAAAGAACATAGAGTCACAAAACTTTCAAACAAATGTCACGGTAGAAAATGTTTTCGGAAGAATGCATTTGTACGAGTTTAGAGAGACAGTTTTATATTGCATATTAAATCCAATAGATAATGACAGAGAGATATCATTGAGTGATGGTATTTTAATTCTCGTACTGCATACGAAATAGACATAATGCAATCATCGTTATATTTTTCATACTCATGAGGTCTTTTGTACACCACATGTTGAAACATCCAGGTGTCATATTATGGATGCTGACATCTTGGTCTCCTTCATTGTCATTGCAGAACCAAAGAGGAAAGTTATATTGCACGCGTATCTTTAACCCGAAAATCCTTGTGCGGTCAGTACTATTAATTAAACAAAATTGCAAAACACTTATAAAGTATATAATATAATTTAGGATTATTACTCTGTTTACTTTTCGCTTGATTTTTCTCTGTTGTTTCATCGCATGTAGTCCTGTCAATATTAATCGTCTTTACTTCAGCTCGCTTTTGTTTTAAACTTTTCACTTATCGTGAGTTATAAGTAAGTGGAGCATAACATGGTCAGCAAAGGTGAGTATTACATGTAACCATGTACATATCGTGTTTTGTACAGTGGATTCTACGATGTGTTTATTAGGCAACGTGTAACGAGAGGATTGCACTTCCTTGCTCAACTATTTATATACGCATTGGTGGTGTTTTAGTCACATTTATTTGAAAAATTTACGAGTTTTGGATTATTATTCTTGTGAGATAGAAAGACAACAGAGTTCTGTTTTGCTCATACAGCATTATAGTCAGTTGCAAAAACACAGGGATATAAGGAGGCAATTTAGTGCCCGTTGGTGGTCGACACATTTGAAAATATAAGTAATCCGTAAGGGAACTCTTGTATCAAGATATCAGAACGTGGAACGGTATCGAAGTGACAAGATATCCACCATATCAGCTGATTAAGGAGAACGTGATATCTTCTAGAGAATATTGCATTCTTCTTCAGCGAAATAAAAAGGGGAATTGTGAGTAACACGCTAATTAATTTACTAGATTTCAGATCAAACGGTCCGCAAATATTCTGGATGGTTACCGCATAATACATTAGAGTGTCTGAAAGATCATGTCTTTGAAAAATTACAACTCACTTTACTATATGTGATGGACCCAGAAAGGTATTAGATGATGGAGGAGGTCGTGTAACCTTGAAATAAAGAAACTGTAAAGCGGACAAGAGAGAATTATATGGGTTACTTGCCATGGTTGCTATATACACATTCAAATGAAAACCAGTCCAAAATTTAAAGATGACACAACGGCTGACATTATTATACGAGTTGTATGGTGAAGTATGTCAAAATGTGGTATTCGGCGCTATAACAGCTCCAGGTATCGGTGAAAGTATGTTTTCTTAACTTGAATACAATTGGGATATTCCGGGAGTGTTGCAGGTCAAGGGCTCGGTGAAAAAACTATTTTTGAAATTTGTACGTAAAATTAGGACATAATGAGAGTCTATCCTGGAGGAGGAAATTATGAAAGCTTGGAAAGAAGAAAGGACGATTTGTAGTAGAAATAGAGGGACTTTTATGAGGGTGTCTAATTATCACTGTTGCTGTGATGGAGTGTGGAGCAAAAGAACCCATATCAATACAATGCTCTGGGAGAAATATGTGTACTAATTTGTATCAGAAACAAAATCTTCTTGTATCTAGGAGTACACAAGAAATATTGCTAAATATGCAGTCAGGCTGAACGAAAACATTGGCAACTAGCCCGTGCCCACAATCGAACCCAAGAATATTAAGGTGTGAAGAGTGTTTTTACTATATTTTTCAGGTCAAAAATGTGTTTTTATGAATGAATATAGTTTCCTGTTATTTCAAAGTGAATTCCAAAACTGCCGTATTCTATCAGATCATATGATAGCGCTGTCCTATGAACACCTTTCACATTCTCATACAAGAAGCAAATACACGTTCTAGTCCAGTTGAAGTTATTTAAAGTACAAACACGGTTAAAACATCATGTCAAATGACATCATTGCCTACCTGAGCTGAAATTAAATTTACATGTATTAATCTTTTAACCTATCGCACGTTCTTATTGCTACATTTACTTTTAAGACCAAAACATGCAAGGTGAACGATTTCAGGCCCATTTTGGTCTCGTGTTTATATATCGTGAATAGAAATTTCTAATAGAATGCATTACTACTCTGCCCACATACCTACCCAGGGCAATGCTCTTAAATGGGGACAGTAGACATTTATTTTAAAAAGATGATCTGGTACAATATGAGGGGAAAATCCGTGTTTGTGAAACACATGACTTCAGCCTCACCTGTCTTCATTCTTGTTTTCAAGTTTCAAACTCTGACCAAAGTACAAGATGTTAAAATTAGTCCCAATGGTAAACATGAGTTGTGTATCTAACTCGTCTCTTAATGTACTATATGTGTTTATAGTACAAGTCACATGGGTCATGTATGCGCATCTACTCATTTTAAATTAAATATAAATTGTTCTTTTAAATTTAACACTAATTTTATGTAACCAAAGTCTATTCAGTCCTGATTATTGAATGTTCTGCACCTTAACTATCACCAAGAAAGTTCCAGACGAAAATGGTGGCCATGTACTAAACTTGGATCAACATAAGAGCGCGTCAAGTGGAATCGTCACAATCGAGGATATTACGAATTTATTTACCAATGTGCGTAGCTCTCATTGTGACATCACAGTGCGCGACATTCAAAACCAGGGTGAACTGGATCACACCTTTAGGTTCATTTCGTCCAAAAATGTCTTCATACTTTAACATTGATTTTGCCTTCTGCATCTATTGTGGAGTCTAAATTATCACCTTTCAAAGGAATATGGATGTATACGAATCCAAATGAAGTGAGAACTTGCACTTAAAGGTATGTAGAATCGAAGTCTAAAAAATGACACCCATTACTGAAATGATAGGTGTTGAATGCCTACATAACCGTTGTGACTTGTACTATAGATGGGAACCTCAATGGCTTGCACATTTTGATCCAGAGTTACATCAACGTGAATGGTAGAGAATACCGACTTACCTCAAAGGCCATTGTGAGTCGCATGTTGCAATCCAATTTTTCTTGCTGGATCCTAACCTACAAGCTTTAGAGATCCCCAACCAATAATCATATATTCACTTACAGAGCATAAAGACGTCGAATTATGATGTGAAGCTAAAGTTCTCCTCTTTGTTAAATCCTTTTAAATGGGCCCAAACGTTTCAGCCATTTGTTCAGTACAAGAATACTCTCCCCACCTACCTGTACTGAATTCATCACTAAAATAGCCCTTAATTATCGATTAAGGACAAATTAAAACACGTTTCCAATCACTCTTGCCAAAAGGCAAACACACACTTTATAAGTCTAGATTATTTGTTTATATAAAGAAAAGACAAGTTGAATAGAAATATATACTTATATGATTATTGAAATGCACTGTTCTTAAATGAAACAAGCAAAGTGTACGCCCATGATATCAAGTAATTTTACATTTAATTTTTACCTTTAAGAATGCACTGACGGCCTCCAAGGTACAGCCATGCTCGAATTTGGTTTTCTCCATCACCTTCTTTTTATTCAACTTCTCTCTAGACAAAATATTTTAATGTAAAGACACAAATGGAGGTTTTGAAAATCGGATTATTTTCTATGTACATGTGGAGTTAACAACATTTGGGTTAGACAAATGGAGGCCGAAGTAAACCGTATCAAAAATAAATTGAAAGATTTATTATACAGGTATTTTAGTGCATTTAAGGACATACCATAAAATGAAAAAATAGAATTACCAAAGTTGCGGTGGATGAAAGAAAGAAAGAAAGAAACAAGAGCATTTGATGATCGAAAGCATGAAAGAAAATGGCGTCAGAATAGTGCATGCCTTGTGGAAACTAAAGATCAACATCTAAAGAAAGCTTCTGCAATGGAACCAACAAGAAATATGGAACTTACGATCAGTGTCTGCATTTCAGAAACTATTTGAACAAGAAAAGAGAGCTTGATCTTATAATCCACAATATCACTTTGTCTTTGCGATTGACTATTCTGCATGACGAGCAAACCTGAACTAACCAAAATCTTCCTCTGTCACAACAGTGATAATCCAAACGTCATATTTTTTTTGGAAACAAATGTGACACTAAAACACAATCAATAATTACATAAATAGTTCTGTCAAGAAAGTGCAATAATCTGTACCTTTAGTTAAGAAGTAAGAACGTTGAACAATCAGGTTTCCTCTAGTTCCTCTATTTGCAAGCTGGATTTCAATGTTTTGCTGATACTCGACTTATTTCAGTTTGAGTTTCGTGGTCAAGAAAGAATTATAGAATATGAGACCAGAACTGATGGTGGAAAAATGTCTTTGTAGTGATCATCATAGAGTTTAAGGGATGAGAGTAGAAATTTCACACGCTCTGCTTATATATTGTTAGGAATAAAATGCCATTAGAATATGATCAATATTTGCTAATATTTCGCATACTTTACTGATTTGTACCTCAACTTAGCTTGTAATGTCGTTGCAGATGGCATGAGACAACTACAAATCAATCTGATTAGTCTGACGAATTAATTAATTGATCTGACTAGTCTAATTAAATAATTAATTAATTAATTGATCTGATAGGTCTAATGAATTAATTAACTAATTAATCTGATTAGTATAATGAATTAATTAATTAATGAACCTGATTAGTCTAATTGTTTAGGGGAACAAATGTTTCGTAGTTACATCTTCATTTTCGTCTAATTTATTAATATAGATAGGAGTTTTAATTTTGAACTTGTTTGAAAGATCAATTTCTCCTCTGCGTGTAATGACACAATTAGTGTAATTCTCCAATGCGTGGAATGACACACTTACTCTAAATCTCCTCCGCATGGAATCACACACTTAGTGTAATTTGCAAAGTACTAATTGTAGAGGGCAAGCTAAAAGGTCTGACATTATTAAGACATTTGTATTGCTATTTAATGCTAAATTACGAATAGTCTGAATCAGATAAATTTAGTGAATCTAAGTGCCTTTTGACCTTGCATTTGTTATTGTTCAAAATAATGGTCATTTATACAGCATTGATTTGGAATAAGGGAAAATAATAAGTTGTGTTTTATCTACACTGTTTACATCAGAAGCGACTTTGTAAGAAGCAAATGAGCTACGGTAAAGAATGTTTTTTGTTGCACGCCAGGGTAACACTCATTTATCTCACTGAAGAAATAGCTGTTAATTACCCTCGCTGTCAGAATGCATCATCAAAATGGCCAAGGAGTTGCTGCGTATTCAATAAATTGTTGTCATGTGACTTAAGAAAACCAATCAAAAGACTATACCAAAATATGAGATAACAATGTAAAATATTACGTGCATCAAACGATATCGCTGTAAACAGGATTTCATCTGAAAAGCTAATTCTAACCAGTAAATGTGATTAAATTTTATAAAGTCGGGTTATTCATTAAAGAGATTAAGCATATTAAATTTTGTCGCACTGAAAAATATTGACCTGAACACCAACCCTTGCATAATCCTACAAATAGTCTCGGATCTACAACGGGTTTTAAAATTATATTTATTTCTAATAAGATTATTTATAAAAAAAAATTAACTCACATTCCAAGTTTCGTTTGTGGAAATTTTGGAAGTTTAGTATCTTGTCTTTCTTCAAGTTTATCCCTCAATACGTCTCGCTCTGAGTCAGCATACTGAAATAGAAAATAAAACCCATTTATTATATGCTCAATTTGTTTCTCCGTTAACTTTAAATTGTCAGAATCGTCCAATATTTTACGATATTGAACTCGCCTGCTCCATTCATATTGCATTCACGTGAATAAAGGAACTACTTTCTATTGTAAACATACAATTTGTTTCTGAATGAACTAAAGCAGATGTATCGTGGACTGCCACATACCAGCTGCTTTGGCACATTCCGCGTTAACTGTTTTGATACAATGTTTCAGATTTAGGCTAACAATAGACGCCAGACAGGGTCCTTACAAATAACTTGCAATTAACAAGGCATAAACTGTCTTCTTTAGCTGGTAATAAGAATGGCAAAAAATATACTTACAGTTTTTCATTCTGAATTTCCTCAAATGTACTATCTTAGTTCTGCAAATCAGAATTACATGAGCCATGTCATGGGTTCTCAAGCTTGATTACATATTTCAAAATTGTACTGTAATTTCGAGTTTATTCTAAATGCAATTACATCCTCCTTACTGCATTAAAAACGAAATAAACATTAAATTCCATAGCGTCTTTTCGATAATTGCAAATGAAAGACTTCATATTTTTCCCACATTATGATTTGAAATGTTCAATGATAGAAGAGAAACACACTTGCAGATGTCAACACGCTTCTTCCCTCACTGCTTCAATGCAATGTATATTTCATGCAGAATTGACACAGACTCTACTGACTTAAATCCGATGTACTTCATGTAGATACATCCAGTCCATAATCACGAAATTTCGTCGAATAAAAAAAAATACCCAAATTTATTCATTCCAGATCAAATGGAAAAAGTTGTTGCAATGCGCATTCATTCACAATATGACTCCAAATTTCAATTTTAAGTAGACCAAAACGCCATTTTCTTGCGAAACTTATGTCTAGCGCGCGACCAAGATCAAATTTATCTGGATGGAGTTACGTGCGCATTAAAGATGTTGTTGTGTAATGATGAATCTACGCTCGTGTATTTAGTTTGGAATACGGCATACATTTGGTTACTTTGTTTCTTGTATTGTATTTTTGTTTATATAATTAAGCTTTGGGTAAAATAAGAAAATGAGCATATAATAAAAAGGTTACTGCATTTGTATGGGAAAATATGAACTGGTCTTGTTGGATGGATATACTGCACTCCCAAGGTCGTGCAGTTTAGCCATCCGAAAAACTCGTTCATATTTTCCCATACAAATGCAGTAACCTATAAGTATGTAATGGTGTCAGAAAAGGTCAGTACGTTTTGTTGCAAGCTTTTGACAATATGATCAAATGGTAATAGGCGCGTCTATAGTAATGAAAATGTGATCCCACTACCACAATAGTTTCAGCTACAAATGATACGTGACTACACTGTTTTGAAGTAAAGTGAAATGATGTATTTCTATCCTTGATTACATGGACTTTGCACTCAACATACATATCTAAATTTGTCTTAACTATGTTCACAAACCATTTGTGACCAAGTGATTTCAGTATAACAAAAGGTTAGTTTTTTAGGACACATTGATATAAACGAGGCTTCACCTTCAAATGGTTTCTTTATACCATTCATGAATGATTAGTGATATCTGAAGATTATGGTCTAAAAATATCGTTATATGAGAGTCTTGTCCTTCTGAAAAGCTCCATATACACGTAAAAGAGTCATCACGTGATTTGAAAACATTTGCTAATTGGCTTTTTCAAAATCAATTTCTTCCTAGCTAGTCACACGAGACCAGTTTTCTTTAATCAAACTGTCTTACGACTAAGGAAACAATTTATATGTTTATATTGTCTCCTATTTTACTTAAAGGAGCTTAGACAAGGCATTAAAGGTAGGAAATCATAGTGTCTGTCAGCCTCTTACCAACAGGAATCCAAGAGTTTTTTCGTTGACTGTCCCAAAACGACCCTTTCTGTCAAAGATCTCTGGGTAGTTCTCTAATGGGTACAGCTTCCTTAGAAAGCTGTCATTCCTGTCCATAGACAACCACCAACCTTGTAAAATAATTGAATTACCTTAATATAGTATCAATACGCATAAATTATCGAACATTTCTGAAGTGTAGACTAGATGAGATTGCTCAAATAAGTCCCACTAGGTATGGGTTCAGAACATTTCCTGATTGAGATTCTTCAGCACATTTCCATAATAATTTTAAAATAGAATAGTAAAACGTAGTTTACTAATATTAGTACCTTTATATCCTTTGTCGGTTGATAAGAAGGACGGCCATCTATTTCTTCTTCTATTTTCAAAAATAATTCATCTATCATCATGTTTAACCAGGCTGTTTGGCAAAGATACACTTTCCGAATAAAAGATCAGAATGTGTATACTTTTGAGGCCTTTTATCGTTGAGTTGTATTTTTCCTGGATGCATGGATAAATTTGGTTTATTTTTTAATCACATCAGTATATAAAGGTGATGTCATGATCGGCAATTCGTGTTTTACAGCACATCAGTACATATAGGTCATATCATGACAGGCAATTAGTGTTTTACAGCACATCAGTACATATAGGTCATATCATGACAGGCAATTAGTGTTTTACAATACATCAGTACATATAGGTCATATCATGACAGGCAGTTAATGTTTTACGACACAGCAAACCATATAGGTCATATCATGACAGTCAGTTCGTGTTTTACAGCACATCAGTACATAAAGGTCATATCATTCACAGGCAATTAGTGTTTTACAGCACAGCAGTATATAAAGGCCGCAGCATGACAGGCAATCTGTGTCTAATAACTTACCCAGGCATAAACCACCTTATCCTACCCGGATTGATCGGATCGTAGGATTCGAACCTGTAGCTGCTGTTCCCACATATCCTTCAAGCGAACGGCTGAACCACTGAGGCTCTGTGTTTGGCTTCACCTATGTAATATTTCAGACTACACGAGAAATATGAACAGGGAATATATGCATGTAATAATGTTTTTAGGCTTACAAATTGCACAGCTTCAATGTGGTTTAATTGTTTAGGGACAAAATCAAAGTATAAGCTCAGATATCTTAAGTGATGCAAGCGAAATATCTGTAACATGATGGCATTGGTTCGAAGAGTTCAAGCCAAACTTATGGTATGTTATGAGTACTGTAACTTGATCTAGGTACTTGAATCGCGAGCTGTTTAGTAGCGAAGGACAAGTAGATCTCATTTTCAAACGAGATGTGACACATGGATCCAGATTAAATCACTCCACTGATTAATTGGCTTATTGTATGCCCTAGACAATTACTGTGTGATAAATTTACCAGTTTTATTTTATGGTGTTGTTGTTGCTGTGCGTTTACTCCGATTCATTCCATATACTCATATCTACACTCCGTTGTTAGGTGACGTCATCCTTGGAATCTAAAACTTTATCAGATATGCATCGTATACAAGGTCTAAGATCAGCCTCGGGAAAAGTGGCCTTTACCATGAGTTGCAGAATGATAAATGCATAATTCGACATATAGGCATCAATAACTCGAATTCGTAAATACAGAACAGAACACCAATATACAAGAATCAAAGATTAAGATACAACCATAAAACACAAAGATACAAGTACAAAATACAAAGATACAAATATCTAACATAAATGTACAAGTCTCTAACATAAAGATACAAGTATAAAACACAATGACACTAATATCTAACACAAAGAGACAAGTCTAGAACACAAATATACAAGTATAAAACACAAAGGTACAAGTATATAACACCAAGGTACAAGTATAGAACACATCGATACAAGTATAAAACACAAAGATACAAGTATGGGAATCTAAGATACTAGTATAGAACACCTAGATACAAATATAGAAAAGAAAATTACAATACGAAGATACAAGATAAGAGGTAAAGTAATGAGAAACGTGTATAGCAAAACATTTACTAGTTACACAATTATAACTTTAACTTGATGACATGTTTACCATCGAAACAATTGATTGGATAATTGTTCAGCACTCCCCCGTCGACATACCAATTGCTTTGACCGAACGACTTAAAGTTTACAGCCTTGAAGAGATCTGAAAAATATGAAAATTACTATGGGACATAACTCCTGTCAGAACAAATCGTTATCGGACACAGACTAAAAGTTTCGAGTTTTTAATGAAATCTTTCACGATTTTACTACCATCTTGGAATAAAGACATGCGGGTAATTTGGTATATTGAGGCTGTACCATTTCCAATAATGCTTAAAATCAGCGAATTATTTTAAACAGGCGATTGAATGAAATACATTTCCGTAAAAGAAGCACTAAATATGGCAGTAAATGAAACCTGATATGTTGATAGAAAATATTTAACCACAGCTGTTGATAAAAATGTTCAATTTTAAAAAAATCCAAAACTGCGTAAAAGACAGCAAAACTGAGATGACGGCATGAATTAAGTTATTTACGGATCCATTCAAATCTGTCTACCATATTTAAATTCCCTACCTCAGGCGGATGCTGTCAAATTATAATAATGCGTAGTCACAAAAATCGAATTACAAAACAAACTGACAATGTCGAAAACTTTAGAACATATAGTCATGTTACTGACATATAAATACAAATATAACTTCCGTATCTGAATTGTGTATCTCCTGGCTTTGCCTTGAGAAATTGGTATGATGACTTAAATATCTTAAAAGGATGCTGCACATTGATACGAAGTTATAATTGTGTTTCTCTCGTGGTTTTCAGTTAATCGTGCTGCTATGTTTGTGTCTAAACATCCCAAAAGTTCAAAAGTTCTTTTGAAAGCAAAATTAGAAAAATTGCTGCAATAGCCTACAAATCCAGCCAGGTCATCAACTAATGAATGTAATAAACTGACTAAAATAACATGACTCTAAGTTTAAAAGGTTTACATCTGTCGCATATGACCCGAGTCGGTACAAACGTACTGAATCGCAGACTAGCAAAAATGACGACCGACAATAGAGAAACAATATGCCCTTTCTACCGCTGTGTGTGGGTGGCATGAACAAAATTACCGGTTATGTACTCGTAAAATTTCGATATTTCATATGCATTTCAAATAATTTCGAAATTAAAAATTTTGCTATCATCAATATATACGAGTGTAAAATTATTGTTCCCAGACAAGAGATTATTTTTTAAAAAGAATATTTTCCAGCACTTCTTCATTGTCGGTTAGCCAATTTCTTATCATATCTACGAAGTATGTAAAAATATTATTACAGGTAAAACGTCTGCGTAGGAAATAACTTGACATTAACTAATCATTGGCTATTATGAATAACCATTATAATCTTTAAGCATTGTAATTTTCAATTGAGAAATGTGGTACCTGGTATTGCCATGGACATTCTGACAGCCATCCGGATCGGTAAGTCCGGTGATGTTTTCGTATGGCAATATTCCGCAACCATTATATTCAAGTTTGTTACTACTATGCACAACTCTTTCCCTGTGTTCTTGTACAGCTATTAGAAGAGGAAACAAGTCCATGACAAATTATGTTCTTTAAACAAATTAGTCATTAGACGAATTCTTCTTTGCTGCAAATAGCTAAAGATACTTATTTAGTTAACTGTATTCGTGTCTAATGACGATTTAGCAAGAATAACATGATAATTTACCCAAAACTCGGAGACAATATTTGAAGGCATGCTAGATATATATAGTCACGGACCGATCATTTAATTTTAGGCGTAGGGTGAGAAGGACTGGGATTTTCATTCGAGCATTGTTATTTTTTCTTGTTCTGTTACTGATAAGAATGTTACAATTTTCCACCTATTATAGTGAATAAAATATGTTTCAGTTTAGTATAAATAGGAGCAAGAATGTTTGTTTCAAGCTATAGTCTGGTCGAAATATTTAAAATCCCTGGCTACCCGTCCTCACCCTGAAAATTCAATGGTCAATCTCTCATATACAGCCACAAATACGATCATAAAAATCTCGTTTTCTCGAACTTTGAAAAATATTTAATTCTAAACTAAATTTACTGCTAAACATATAGCTGCTCGTATCTTTTTTATACGTCCCAAAATCCAGCCGATTCGAAAAGGCACATAAAGTTTGTTGAGTCTTTAAATTCCAAATTACCCGCGGGAGACAACTCGGTGCGATCAATTTAAACTACCTGTCTTCTTTGTTTTTGAATGCCTGAAAATTAACAGACATAGGCTTTCCATCCTCGTGCATGGAGATACCTAGTTACAATACTGCTGGATGCAAATATTAGATTAGCAGAACTGTGTTAATCTACATGAAACTGGGATATTTCAAAACCTGAAGCAACCTGTAAAGTTTGAGTCGACTAAACTACCTTTGTCATATGACTGAATTACTAGCATGCATAAATAAAGACATCAAAATCTAGATCAACTAGTATGTTTCTGGGAGCGATGTATTTTTCAAATGACTTGCTAAGCATTTATCAAGAAATTTATTCGACGATAAATCTCTATGCTTTTTCGAAAACGTCACAATGATCTAATCATGTAAGTATGATAAGTTAAAGTTGAAACAGTTCAGTATATCCATTATCCCAGGCTATTTACTTTGAAGCTTATGTATCTAATAATTTTCCACAAACTGCCTATAGACTAAGCATATATAACGACTTAAGCATTTATAACTCTGAAATAAAATTACGATGAAGACAATAGTCGGACACACCGCAAGCATTCACCATGTCTCAGGATTCTGGAGTAGCGCTGTTTTTTTTGTTAACGCTGAGTGATTACAGTCTAGCTTTTCGACTGGATCTAATTTAGATCTCCGAAAAAGTCGTCAAATGGCCGATAATATTTATATCGCTTCCTAGTCGACCTCTGGTTTCTAATGAATAAGATTCATAAACACGGCTGGGATGTCGGGTTTAACAAGACAACAAGTTCTGAAAGGTTCTCCAATCACGAGGTTAACAACCACAAACGGTGCAATTCATGCCATTCTCGTTTAGCTCTCTTGATCTGCGCTAGCGATCCCTGCGATCCGACTCTGTGAGTTCTGTTAAAGGTAAGATCCCTAAAAGAACCATGACGTTTGTCCTCATTGTAATAAGAAATGAAGATAGAAATGAGCAGACCATCTCTTTCTCCAGTAGTTACATTTGACTCTTAGCTACGACACAGTTGGCCATTTTGAGAACCACCTAACCATCAAACGTAGCATCCTCCATATGAGTCGCCAGAATATTTCCAGCTACCTAATGATTGTATGATTAATTCGACATCCGGACCATTATTACACTGGAACAGGATCCTTGACGAACCTTTGTCTGCTTCTTAATTTAGCGCTTTCCTTAACCTGGCATACTGCTTGTGGAAGCCGGCGTCCCACTTATAAGGGTGAGCTCAACCAAGACATAGTTATGACTGTAAAAGGTTAGGATATGAGGACAAGGGCTGTGAACTTTTTTGCCAATAACTACGGGATACTCTGGTGCCAACACTCAGTGAACTGAGACCGGCATTTATTAATGTCTCTTTTGTCGTAGAGATGTTAACAACATGATTCGAAAGCTTTTGCTTTGGCAATGGTAATCCAAAATCGGATAACGCGATAAATGTTCTTAAAACACACATCCACATCCAATTAAGGGGGCCTGTACAACAGATCAAACAAAACTCTACCCTGACTTCTGTCTTGATCAACATTTGAACTCATTGAACACTGGAGGGACAATATAGTACCATAATTAGTGATACATAACATTAGACATAATCAATCATACATAATATTAGATATAATCAATCATACATTACATTCAACATAATAAATCATATATATCATTAGACATAATCAATCACAAATAACGTTAGACATAATCAATCATACATAACATTAGACATAATCATTCACACATAACATTAGATATAATCAATCATGCATAACATTAGACATAATCATACATAACATTGGACATAATCAATCATACATAATATTAGACATAATCAATCATACATAACATTAGACATAATGAATCACATAACATCAGCCATAATCAATCACACATAACATTAGACATAATCAATCACATATAACATTAGACATAATCACACATCACACATAACATAGATACAATCAATCATACATAACATTAGACATAATCAGTCATACATAAGATTAGATATAATCAATCATACACAACATTAGACATAATCAATGACACATAACATTAGACATAATCAATCACATATGACATTAGACATAATCATACATGACATTAGACATAATCAGTCATACATAACATTAGACATAATCAATCACACATGACATTAAACAAAATCAATCATATATAACTTTAGACATAATCAATCATACATGACATTAGACATAATCAATGATACATGACATTAAACATAATCAACAGCATATTACATTAGACATAATCAACCATACATAGCATTAGACATAATCAATCATACAGAACAATATACATAATCAACCATACATGACATTAAACATAATCAATCATACATTAAACATAATCAATCATACATAACATTAACATAAAGTCACATATAATAATTTTTGATTATTGATAATTTCAGTCAATTGTTTAGCAAAAACTACTGTCAAAAACTGGCTCGTGTCAAATCCAAATGGTCAATTATGTAAAATTCTACTTTACATGTAGTCTTAATTACATAGAAATACTTACAGAAGTTATCTAGCTGATATTAGAAATATATAGTTTGGACGGGACCTACCAACCTACCTAACTACATGCATATATACATGCATACCTAAGTAAACGTACACTCAAAACACAGTACAAACTGTATAAATAGTGTCACCCTTCTTATAGTGCTATTTTCATACATTACGTTTGTATAAAATGACAAATATTCCATAAATTAGCGTGATGATAATGTTAATGTATTTACAGGAGAATTCTTTATTTTTCTTTAAATTTCAGAGTCAATAACTGCAAACATAAATTTATTATGAATATATTAATGTCACGTTCAAATAAACTGCATTGTTGTTTACAGTTTCAATTTAATTATCGTTTTTATATCAGTTTAGTCTTAGAATTAAAGATTATCTTTTTTGATATTCCACTTTATGGAAGCCAATACGAAACAAACAAATTATCTTTGGCAAACTACATAAGGAACATACAGGGTAACATACGGTAAATCACTGTGTAGTCTGGCTTAATGTTTAAGTCACATATTCTAAATTGGATTCAAATAAGTTGACGTAATTTATATTAGAATAAAAATGCATGTAGTTACAGCAATTTTGTCAATTTTCTTTCAGAACATTAATTGTATCACCAATAAAGCTTTTTTAAGATCTCATAACATGCTTCCATATCACTCCAGACAACAGATCACAGGTATAATTTTCATTCTTTAAATGTGGCAACAAGAAATGGGGCGTTTTGGGAAACATTAAAGTAACTAATACAGTGTAATTTTTAGATCGCACAAAATAAAGAAAAGTAAATTGTCTTTAAAAAAATTGTCACTGTTGACAAGCTTTAACTGCCATCGAAGCATGAGGTTTAATACAAATAAAATAATAATCGGATCGTAATGTTACATTTTCTTCAAATGGACACTTGCCACTGTCATTTAAATATGAACTCATTCATCATAGTAAATAGACGTTTATCATATAATGGTACACTTTACACATGGTGTGTGCAGTTTCATATTTCTGATAAGACAAAATGTTAAAATATCACTTTATGCGATTCTAACTGGTCCAAGTAAACCCAAGAAATTCTCGTGCAGTATTCTCATTACTGATGTGCTACGACCATGGGAAATTTTCCTTACCCCACCTTCTGGATCCTTTTTGCTTTTACTATTACTATAAATATTCTGACGGCCATTTTTCGATTCGAGGGGCGACAGGGAATTGGGAAAAATTCATCACGTATGTCCAAATATAGACAATTACCCAACAGGGGTTAGTTTCGCCAATTCATAGCCTATCATGCACTGAAAAACGCAGTAAAATATAGGAGACAATTCCGAGTAAATAAAACTTGTATACATATACGTGCGTCAAAACTGAGGCGTCCAGAATATACTATAGTCTACTGAGTCTACTCTTTCAAATCAAATAATGCAAATATCCCGTCATCATAAGATTACAGTAAATCTCGAATCTCTTTATCCAGCAATCATTCTTGCAAATGCATATCCCCACAAGTCGAAATGTTTAGTGTGTTACGACCCTGTAGTTAAATTACATGTGTTAAAATTTGAATTCTTTCTATTTTATTTTTGTTTCATTTTTATACCATTAAATATAATTATTATTATGATGCTGATTATGTTCGCAGAGTCTGATATTTTATTAGAAACATCGTGTTTATTTAGAACGTAAATGTGACTCGCGTAAGCACGATTTTTGCATGACGGTTTTGTCGTTGCAAGTAAACAGTCAGAAATGACTATATAAATGATTGGTTGTGACCACGGTCGTTTCCAATAATACTTGTTGACATTCTATACTGCGGTGGCGAGATTTCGAAATCGTATGATTTCTTCATGCTTGCACATGAAATGACGCATGAGTTTGCTTTAAAATACTTAGGTACCTGCGAACTAGTCGAGAGTCATATTTTAACATCTTAGAGAGTCACATCATAACATCTTATAGAGTTTCTAATACCTTAAGAAGAAGGTATTCTTTTGTGCTGGAAAGAGTTGTTCGTTCGTACGTATGAAGAATAACGTGTTTTGTTATTGAGGATAGTTGTACTTCGTCTACCTTCTAAATAATAATTATTTTCCCTGGAGAACTACACAACTGGCTTTGGACAAAGACATTTGCTGAAATTAATTCTAAATTGGAACAGAACAATACAAATTGTGATTCACAGTGAAAATTCTGGACATTTGTGTTTAACCATCGTCTGAGGTCATCATCCGCCCTTTTGGAACGGAATTGAGATTCAGACTACGTCAATTTAGAACTGTTTAGTCACAGGACTTATGTGTTTTCACAATATTATGACAAATTTTTGGTTGTTGTTGTTGTTGTTGTGTTGGATTTTTAAAGTAGCTTTAACAATTTTTCAGTCATATCGCTACGATGTCTGCAGTGTGGCAGTTTATAGTGATGTCTAGCACTGGGGCATCATGCCGCAGACATGTAGCATGATGTCCCACCCAGTCACATTATCCTGACACCAGGCCGACCAGTCCTAACACTAACCTCTTAATGCTGGGCGCCAAGCGAGGCAGCAAACTTTTGGATCTTCTTCGTAAATCGTAAGTCTTGTTTCATATTTTTACCTTTTCACCGTGTTTTCTAGGGAAATAAATTATTTTTGTTAAAATTTACAAAGCTTGTTGTCTTCGCTCTTTTCTTTATGTTACTTTAAACGAGCCGATACGTAACAAGTGATGAAACCGAAACGTTTTGAGTATGAACATTTAACGTCTCACAAGGAAGCTAGACATTATTCAACTGTTGTCATAAATTCAGTAGTAAATCATTACCCATTTGAGATCCTCTGTTGAAGCAATGTCAGACATCATCTAATATTTGTTAGACGTAGGCCTACATAGTCTTCGGTCAATTCATAATTTATCATTATATGAAACATTATGAGACATAGCTTATCAAAATGACATCAATGTAGGATAAATGCTAAAATAATTTTAAGCTAAGTTATCCTCTTCAGTTTCCTTCGACATTTACTATACATAAACGTTATTTTTACGCTTTATATTTTCTTGAGGAGCAACGTAAGACGTTTACATGTATAAAGTTTGTAGATAGATTTTTAGTTTGTATAATGCATCAATTAATGCTGTGTCTTCAGTCTTACTCCTATGTACGACTTCAAAGAATGGACTGAATCTTCAGAAATACACGCATTCTCCGATTTATGTTTTTTTTGTAGAACGATAATCCACACAGAATACGAATACTTATGGCGTGTGATACATTTGCTTGGCGTGTTCGTTAAGGTCAAGTACATCGAAGAATGCATGCTTGGAAAACCTACTACCGTCATATTCGAATACTTATTGCCACAAACTCCCCCAGCTTTGTTGGGGGGTGGGTTGTAGTGGATTTTGGTTATCGTTATCTAGAGGGTGATCGCCGACGGTGTAATTGCCCGGATCGAGTAAATATCAATATAAAGTGTGAAACTTATAGGTGGAATAGATAGAGATCTGAGCAGATATATAAAACAGAATGACACGAGCCCCCGTACATGTAAAGACAATAAATTTAATAAAAATTCATAAACAATTGTGATAATACATTACATTAGGAAGATACACTTCCTTTTTGAAACAAATCATTCAACAAATATCAAACACAAATATACTTATACAAATAACCGATCTATTTTAAGTGATAGAATTAGTTTATCATCGAATCGAGTGAAATATCGAAGTCAATGCCTTGTACAGATTCATAACCTGATTGTTTTGGTTCAGTCCAAATTCACTGCGACTGTTCTTTAACTTCCCTGTGCCTGAACGTCTGGGTCCTTTCCACTTTTCCCTTCTCCAACTCTCTAGTGTCTCGCTGCTTTCGGCCCTTGAACTTTGTGTGGTTAGGTGGTTATGTAAGTACATGATGCGTAGATACTTCAACAGGTAGATTCGTGTATACGTCACGTGGATACATCGGTGAATACGTCACGTTGATACGTCTGTGAATAGGTCACGTGGAGCTATCTCACCTTCCAAAAGTAAACAAAGTAGCAACCTAAATATTCTGTCAGGTATCCTGCTGGGAATAGATCATTACTCCCCCTCGTTAATGTCAAATATAGTTCTATCGGAATTCAAACAGATACCAACGACTGTCTGGTCTAACTAAACACGGCAGACCATAAACAAATCTAGTTTCCTATGATTAATGTACTTCCTAATGGCTATTTCAACACTGTCTCACATTAACATCACCCCGGACATCAGTTCCGGTCTCGTCTCAATTACACAAATGAATGAATGAAATTCCTTACATGGCTTAACTACGGTATTTATAGCGAATGCACACATTTAAGTCTCTAGCATATATGAAATTTTACTACATGGTTTAACAACGTTAATTCAGCCAATACGTACTCAAGTCTTTATCATACGTGAAATCATCTAAGTCGGAGCATTCCCACAGATTCTCATAACTCATATCAACTAAAGTAAGGCATGAAATTCTAGATACATGTTTACCTATAACAATCGAGACTATACATTCAAACGATTCATCAACTTATATAAAGAATATCATTGTACGGATTCATATAGATGAACTCACACAATTATATTCATATCAAGAAAATTGATCTACGAATCTAACCAAATAAATTCAAGCAAATATAAGCAAATAAATCAAACAAATCGTCATATTGATGTCAATGATTTACGTGAGACTGACGCAAAATACCTTGTGTTTTCAAGCTTTCCGGCCAGAATTGTGTCCGTCGATTTTTCCAGACATCCGATCTCTTGGATGATTAATTACGAGTGAATTTCTTCTAAATTCGACCCGGAGTCTTCTACATTTGTTTTCTCTTGCAGAAACAAGTGTCGACTGACTATAACCTTTTGCGGCGGCACATTAAAACTGAGTTTTCATGTGGAATCACGCCTCCTTATTCAGCGTAAACAATCCGAATTAAATATGTCTCCCGCTTTAACTAGGCGCTAAAAACGTAGTCCGCCTGACAACCTCAGATTACCAAATACTGATTCCTGGAAAACTTCAAAACTGACAGCTTCGATACAGATCGGAAGTTAACCCCTATCCCTTTGATTTAAATAAACGAAGGCTTAATTAAGAATCACTGCTCTCATGACAGAGACATTGCCAATCAGTGCATTATGGCGATTTAAGCACGCGCCGGTCCCCATAAATCTAATTAATCGTTCACCTGCCCAACTTAATGTGTTCTTCATAGATCGACAGGAATTTGCACCCTTACACTTATCTATGCACTCGTCAGGACCATGGTTCAGACCTTCGTCTTCAGATGTGCAAGATAAATGAGATACAATGTATTGTAGTGGACACAATTTGCTACCTCACTTCCCTGAATAAACTTTAAAAGCTCTAATCTCAAACCAATTCAACCATAACGTAACCAAATTTGATAGAAAACAGCTTGATATATAAGGTACATCCAATGTAACATCCGTTACTAAAACTTGCAAAAGCCTATAAACGGTTTTCTACAACACTGCTCAATACAATTTCACCAAAATGTGCTGGAAGCCATTGTTGGATAATTGCATTTAAAGCCGTACTAGTGGTGCTGCTGCAGTCGTCCAAGATGGCTGCATTTAGTGAAAGCATGAAAAGTTTTAAACGACGACGTCACAGAAACCATTAAATGCACTTGGATCAACTTTGATATAAAGCATCGTGATTTGACCACCATTTAATCTAATACTCAAGATTATCGTCCAGCTTCAAATATGGCTGTAGATAAAACAAGAAAACCTTGAAAACAGAAGAGAATAATTGTTCATGACCGATCTCCACAATTTTGTTTAAACTGCTTTTGTGTGATATCAATCCCACTATGACCTTTGTTTTATCTATTTCAGGCACACGATTGGTTATGTTCAAAGTATCGTACTGAGATGAGAATTATTAAACATATTGGTATTTAGGACATGCATCTCGGTCAACACTTCAGTAGATGAAGCTAGCGTGTTCTGATTTGGTACACTTTTTATTCAACCTCGATATAAAAACCACATGCACACACACACGGCCGCGCGCTTTATACTGATTTAGTATAACTTTTGTACAACCTTGATATAAATTAGATACATACACAACAAAATACTCACGAGCAAACACACACCATAAACTCAAACCTAAATCTCGCCGCAGAAAATAGTGGTAGGATGGCTAGATTAGGAACTATCCAAAATGTGAAAATATCGCTAATAATGCTGCAAATAAAAGGATGAAATAAAAAGTGATAGCGGTAAATATCCACTATTAAAGCACAAACACTTTCGCTTAAAGGTAATGTACTACAATATCGAGAGTGTTTTTGTTGTTGTTGTTGTTGTACTATGTAGGGTTTAACGCCATTTTTCAGCACAAGATAGGCTATACATGGCGGCCAGTATTAATGGTGGAGGAAGAACCCTGGAAAATCCCGGGAAGAACCACCGACCCACGAGAAGCTACTGGCAGGCGTTCTCACGCACCCACGCTCGCCGAGCCCGGACTCGAACTC
>JAECUM010025612.1:0-47036 GCA_016617855.1 Megalonaias nervosa
GTATTCCCCTTTGAGAGGGTTCATCCTGTATAGGTGTTGTTTCACAGGTTTTGAATCTACAATTTCAATGTCATGAAAAATTTTGTTTGTCCTTGTAGGAATATCTGGAAAGTGCTCATATTCGAATAATAACTGTTTAAGTTCATTCCTTTCTTGTTGTTGTAAATATAAAAGTTTCTGGTCCAGATTTTTCATAATTTCTGAATTCCGAAGATTTCAACAGAGTCCAATTGAATTCCTTCACTTAAATCCTCAGTTTGTGGGACAGGTACAACTAAATTAATTGCATGATTTACTTGGCTATCTCTTTCAGTATACTCCTTTAACATGTTAATGTGGCAAAGTTGTTTTTGTTTTCGCCTCCCAGGAGTATTTATGATATAATTTAAATCATTTACTTTCTTTTCAACTGTGTATGGACCATAATATTTGGCCTGAAGGGGATTTTGTGGAATGGGCAAGAGAGCTAGAACTCTATCACCAGGCTGAAAACTCCTATCCCTTGAGTTTTTATCATATCTTGATTTCATTCTGGACTGAGTAGAGCGCAGATTTGCTCTTGCGACCTCACAAGCCTTTGAGAATTTGTACTTAAAATCAGAAACATAATCAAGAAGATTGAGCTCAGTATCTTCATTAGAAAGAAGTTTCTCTTTCAACAATTTCAAAGGTCCACGCACAGTATGTCCGAAAACTAGTTCAAAGGGACTGAATCCTAAAGATTCTTGAATGGTCTCCCTAACAGCAAACAAAAGTAAATGAATGCCTTCATCCCAATCTTTACTCGTATCAAAGCAATATGACCAGATCATATTCTTCAAAGTCTAATGAAATCTTTCTAAAGCCCCTTGGTTCTCAGGGTGGTTAGCAGAAGATTTAAATTGTTGAATGCCTAATTCGTGCATGGCTTGCTGGAAAATTCCAGACATGAAAACTGATGCTTGATCAGATTGGACAGATTTGGGAAGGCCAAATTGAGTAAAAAACTTTATCAAAGCTTTTACTATGGTTTAGGTTTTAATATTCCTCAAAGGAATTGCCTCTGGGAATCTTGTTGACGCACACATAATGGTCAACAAATATTGGTTGCCTGACTTGGTCTTAGGTAAGGGACCAACACAATCTACCATAATTCTGCTAAATGGTTCAACAAATGCAGGAATAGGTTGCAGATGAGCCTTAGGTATCTTCTGATTGGGTTTTCCTGCCATTTGACAAGTATGACAAGATCTGCAAAATTTACAAACATCACTTTTGATTTTTGGCCAATAAAAGTGAGTCAAGATCTTGTGATAAGTTTTATTTATCCCTAAATGACCAGCCAGAGGAGTTTCATGGGCCAAACTATTTCCTGTCTGTAAGATTTTGGAACTACAATCTGATAGTTCACTGACCACTTGTCACTAGCAGGTACCTCGAGAGGTCTCCATTTTCTCATAAGAATTCCATTTTTAATGAAATAACAGACAGGTACTTCAGTGGCTTCCATTTCATTAATGGCCCTCTGAAACAAACAGGATATCTCAGGATCTTTTTCCTGTTCGACGACAAGTGATTGTCGTTTATCACCCTGATTAGATAAAAGAGAATGAGTATTTAAAAGAGAATCACTGTGATCAATACCTTTTGATTGATCCAAACTAGAAGTGATAGTGACCTCATCAAAAGCCTGACCAATACATGTGTCAGCTAAAGGAATACTTTCCTTATCAAAATCATTCTCAAGAGCTTTCTTTGACATAGCCCTGGTAACTGCACAAGCTGGGTATAAATCAGGGTATTCTTTTTCAAAGGATCAATTTTCTGATCCAAAGAAGGCTTGTCAGTTACAAGTGGATTAACCACAACCTTATCTCCAGCTAGGTCGTTGCCTAGCAACAAATGAATGCCCTCAATGGGTAAAGTAGACACTATACCGACTGTCACAGGTCCTGAAACTAAGTCTGATGACAAATTTACAGAATGGAGAGGAACATTAACAAAGCCGCACTCTACTCCCGGAATGAGAACACTCTCATTAGAACAAGACCTCTAAGAAAAAGGCAAAATACCTGATAATTAAAGACTCTGAGAAGCTCCTGTATCCCTTAAAATTTTAATAGGGACAGGATTGGCCAAATCACCCAAGAGTGATATAGAACCCTTCGACATGAATGGTTCATAATTCTCCATAATAAAATCAGACGGGGGTTTATTAGACCCAACAAATGTATTGCCTTCAATACATGACCGTGACCTTGATCTCTTAGAAATAAGAGCATTTGGGATTCTATTTTGATTCTGATGCCAATATTTCAATTTGAAGCAATCAGAGATGATGTGTCCTTTTTTCTTGCAATAGGTACACGTAGGAATAGACAAGGATTTTGAATCAAGTTTGTCAGAAGTTTGATTTTTAAAAGTTGTGCCAGATTGAGTTTTAGGAGGAGTCGTATTGGGATGAAATACCTTTCTACCAGTAGACTGCTGAGTGAAAGATTTGCTTACAACAGGAACTTTATGAGTTAAGGAATACTCATCAGCAGCAAGAGCAACATTTTCCAAGGTTTTGATCTTATGCTCTTCAAGATGATTCTTAATGTCATTAGGAACACAGTTCTTGAACTCTTCAAGTAATACAAGTTGTTCGAGACTTTCATAATCATGTTCAACTTTATTGGTTAAGCACCATCTCTTAAATAACTGCTCTTTTTCTCTAGCAAATTCAACATAAGTTTGTCCAGCTTCTTTTTTATAGTTTCTGAATTTTTGCCAATAAGCCTCAGGGACTAACGCATAACCCCTTAAGATGCACTCCTTAACCAAATCATAGTCAGAACTTTGCTGTACTGACAGGGATGCATAGGTATCTCGGGCCTTGCCAAAAAGTACACATTGCAATAATTGAGTCCAATGCTCCCTTGGCCATTTCAAATTTTCAGCAACTTTTTCAAAATAAATAAAATATTTGTCAACTTCCTTTTCTCTAAAAAGGGGCACTAACCTGATATTTCTTGTAATGTCATAACTTGAATTTGTATGTAAAGTGGGATCGTGCTTTTCACTTGCCAGCTCAAATTCTTTCATTTTAATTTGAAATTTCCTTTCATCCTTCTCTTTTTCAAATTGTAACTGTTTATCTTTCTCCCTCTCCTGTCTCTCTCTCTCTCTCTCTCTCTCCTCTTTCTCAAATTGCAATTGTTTATCTTTCTCCCTCTCCTGTCTCTCTCTCTCCTCTTTTTCAAACTGTAATTTCATTTGTTTATCATTCTCTCTTTCTTGTCTCTATCTCTCTTTCTCAAATTGTAATTGCAATTGTTCCTCTTTCTCTCTTTCCTCTTTCTGAAGCTTGAGCTTCCTCAACTCCAATTCTATCTTGTATTTCATTTTAATTCCATTACTTTTATGTCAGAGTCCAATACCGACTTACTGACTGAAGCCAAAACACTTTTATCAAAAACATTCTTCTCTACCAAATATTGAATCAAAATTTTTTTAATTTCTTGCTTCATTAAGGAAGATTTTGCTTCAGAAAGATCGTACTTTCTGGCAAGTTCAAGCAACTCATCTTTTTTTCAGACTATCCAACTGCTCCTGAGTTGGATTAGAAAGAAAAGTTTCCACTTTTGATGACATTGTGAATGAAAGCCTGTTGTTTTCACTAAAGATTTCAAACAAAATCTAAAATAGTACTTGGGATTTAAAAACTAAGGGAATTTAAATTTCAAAAAACAATTTTCTGAAATATTTTAGCCAAAATTCAAATATCCCAAGGAACAGGCCCCAATTTTCTCTTGTTATGTGTAGGCTTGTACAAAAAAAACAAGAGAAAAGAGTGAAGCCAACAAGCTTTGTAAATTTTGACAAACTAATTTATTTCCCTAGAAAACAATGTAAAAATTGGAAATATGACTTATGGTTTGTGAATATAATCCAAAATTTAATCCTAAGATTGAAAAATACAAGTCCTATCACTAAACAGTTCTAATAGAATCCAGGTTCGAATCTTGATGAAATTCCAATATGGAGGCGATGACATCAGATGAGACCGTTGTACTGGTGGTAACAGATCCTCGATTGAATCACAGTTTATGTTTCCGTATACAACTCCAGAAAAAATTTCCACTGCATTTCTTTCTCCCAGAACTTTTTATAAAAAAAAGTACACTTGTATAGTTTTCTAGAGAATAAATTATTAAATTCCAAAAACAAATTAAACTTCAAAAACAATCCGACTTCAACAATATAAACACCTTGTACCTTCAAGGTGTAGAACATATGACTGAATAAATCTACTAGAGAGTGTCTGTTTAAAGCTGCGATTTTAGATCACATGGTACTTCACATGATAGGCTATGTGATTTACTAATTTGAACATCGCAATAAAAAAAAATGAGAATTATCACATAGCTACAATAGCCCTATCTAAGAACCAAATTCTCACTGAAAATATATTTTTAAAAAAGACTGTTTACAGTTCAGCTAACATGCGGGCCGAAATGACCTTGGCAATGGCCAATCGTTATCACTCGATGTTTACAAAACCCCGAGTGGCCGAGTGGTTTAAAGCACTCACCATTACGGATCACTGCCATCTCACCTCTGTCTGCGTGGGTTCGAGTCTCAGGCTCGGCTAACGTGGGTATGTGAGAAAGCCTACCAGTAGCTTCTCATGGGTCGGTGGTTCTTCCATGGGTTTCCCAGGGTTCTTCCTCCACCATTAATACTGGCCGCCATGTATAGCCTATCTTGTGCTGAAAAATGGCGTGAAACCCTACAACAACAACAACAACAACAACAACAAAATCTATGTACCAGAGTGAGCTAAAAATAGTACTAATGCAATAGCTTTTACGTTCTAAGTAAACTGAATTTACTGGAAAAATATTGAATCCCGTGAAAATAATCATTACAATAAAATGTAATGAAACAAATATAAAATAAAAAGAGAATTTAAAAACTAACACACATGCAGTTTAATTACATAGATGTAACACTTCATATTTGAACATTATTTATTCCAGTACAATATGTTGTGATTATTATAATTATTATTATTATGATTATTATTATTATTATTATTATTATTATTATTATATCAATAAATTCTTATTCAATTCAGTGTTTATTTTAAATATGACATAATCAGATTCTTACCGAACTCCATGTCACTCCTCTTGGATTATGTTCCTGGATGGAGTCATTGTGATACGCTTTTGGTTGTATATCTTTGTATCAAATTTACTTCCCGTTTGGAATTTGTAAAAAGATCATATACTTGCCTTACTTTATGTGGCATTTTTGTCCTTGGGTAACACTGTTGGGACCATGAGGTCATGCCTTCTGATACATCGACAGTGCATCTGAGTGGGTGTACCATCTTTTTTTTTAAATTCATTTCTTGCTGCTTTCTTTCTGCAATATTCTGATAGAAATGTCTGTTCTTCATATGTCTACCTCATTTTCCAACAAATTTGCAAAAAGCAGTTGAAAATAGAAATTTCAGCATACTGCTAGGAGAAGGAGCTAGCTCTGTAATTGTTAATTTGTCAGTTCTTTTGTCAAAAGCAAAAACTGCTTCAACATCGGCTCAAAATGAGGCTTGCCTTGGGATTAAATAGTTTATGCAGGCAGTGGCATTGTGAGCAGAAGCAAGTTTTGACCTTTTCTAATTAATTTTCTATGGCAGGTGCTTGGGATTTCTTTCTTTTTAATTTCAGCTCTCAATAGCTGGAAAAAATACCTTGCCTGATGTATAGCAAAATATTGTGTCCATTACATTATTGAAAATAAATATCTTGACTCAAAAGGAAATTAATACTATTTTACCTGAAGCCAGCAAGGTTCTAGTTAGCATATCAGACATGTAGACTGTGCCTTCAAGCTTATTGTGACACACCTGATATTCTGTATGAGCATTTGCATGTCACTGAAAAACATAAAAGACTGCTTCAGTGGCCTAAGTGGTTCGAGTGTTCACCTCGGATGTGGGAGGTCACGGGTTCAAACCCTGGCTGAGTCATTCCAAAGACTTTTTAAAATGGTACTAGCAGCTGCCTCGCTTGGCACTCAGCATTAAGAGGTTAGTGTTAGGACTGGTCAACCTGGTGTCAGGATAATGTGACAGAGTGGGACATGATGCCCCAGTGCTAGAGATCACCATAAACTGCCACACTGCAGACATCATAGCATCAAACAATCTCAGAATTAAAGAAAAGATGACTATTGACAATTGTTTTCCTATCAAGATAAATAAAGAACAAATTTACTGGTTAATGTGTTAAACAAAGACATTTTTACATAAAAGTGACTTTTGTGATTCACTGGCTGCATATGTATGTTGATAATTTCATCCGCTGGTAAAATTTACTGGTATATTTTTTTATGTTTATGATAACAAGCTTGAAAATTTTATTACCATTACACATGAGTTCTGACAGAAATCATACATAAAGAAGTAAATAAACATTTTGAAACAACATAAACAATGAATTTGAATACATCATTTCTCAATTATAATGATATAAAAATCCAAGTCCCTTGTGAAATGAATACATCATTTATTCTCTCAGGAACAAGTTCCTGTATAAAGGTATGCATTAACTCAACAAGATACAGAAATCATTCTTCTTGTACACTTCGTAAGTTTATTCCTTTTCATGATTTCTTGACAGGCTGCTTAGATTCTGGAAAATTCACGCTACAGTTCCTGACCAGTATGCAAATAGGTTGGCGTTGCTGAGGATGTGTAGTTGTAAAAATGTAAAATGTGTGAAGACAGAGACAAATAAAGAAATTTTAATATTTTATAGCCTGGTCATTTTCTCAGGAGAATGAATCATCATGACTTTTAATCACAAAAATTACTTTGGTCTAGAATTCATAAAATAAATCAAGCACAGAACTTAGGTTCAGGCTCAAAACATGTTTTGGGACTCACATTTTTTTAAGTCTAATGCATGGAAAATGTATAGAAATATTTCACAATAGTATTATCTCTAGGACTGCAAATTTCATAGTTATAATTGGTAGTTCTTGAGAGGTTCGAGTCTGAAGTTTCATTGGCTTCTTTATGTCTTGACTTGAAGGTTTTCTGAATTCAAGACCATTTGTGCATTTTTTTAATGCAAATGTTTCATTGATATTTGATAAAATATTTTTAAAATTCATGAAGGTGCTCAGCTGAATCTGACTTGGTCAACTGACATTTATATACATGTCAACCATTATGCTTTTGACATAATATTTATGCTTTTTTTTACCTAATCATCTTATGTGTGCCTAAATATGGGTTCTGCTTTCTGGTACATTAAAAATTAAACTAACATAAAGTAATAGAAGCTGTGTTTGTCATTATTATCTCTTTGATCCCACTAAAGGAATAGCAGTTGTGTTTGTCATTATTATTATTATCTCTTGGATCCCACTCATATAAATTTAAAATGATTCTGAAAAAGAAGACTACTGCATAAGAATAGTGTAAGAGTACATCTGTCCATTGTAGACCTACAAGTGCTTTCCGTTTTTTTATTTATTTATTGTAACTGTGTATAACACATGGGTTTCTTCGGTTTGAAATGTTGCCTCAGATTCATTAAATTTGTAATATAGTTAGACATTGGACCAGTCTGTACTTTGAAAGAAAATGGGGCCCAATGTTAAGAGAAATAGGCATTGACATTATTGTAGATGTTATATGACTGAAAAATATTCTAGCAGATGGATCATTTTAAACTTCAAAACATATCTATCAGAATAAGGACAAAACACCGCTTTACAAATCTGAAAAGAAGAATACAAGAATGATACAATATGGCACAAAGACTGAGCATGTAATCATGCTCAATACAGAATTTGTGGACTTCACAATCAATTAGGCGAAAGTTATTATGGTTCTAATCCACATGGATTTTGTGTCCAGAATTTTGACCATCTGCAGATCCAGGTTAGTAGCCATAATAAATGTACATTTTTCATACAGTGTACTGTAATTAAGGCATTTGATATATAGATTATATTTTCTATGCTTTGTTGCCACTTGTATTAGCAATAATTATGCATATACTTCACTCAGGCTTGGAATGTGTGCATTTTTAAACATCTTACTAATTCTTCCCTTTTCTCAGTCACATGCAGCTTCCGTCAATGAATGTGAGACTGGTAGACATACAGTAAACAATTATGGTGTGTGTGTGTGTGTGTGTGTGTGTGCACAAATATATTGGCTCCATCATGGAATTTAACTGCAGTATGTAATTATTCATTGAGAAAATATAAATTACAAACTGAAGGTGATAGATATATTTATTTGTATTATGAATGGATATATTTTGAACAAAGTGTACTTTATAAGCAGATTATGAGAACAAAAAAATATCTTTACATCACAATCACAATAAATCATCATCATTTAAAAATGATCATTACAAACTAAGGGCTAGAATAGACCCCAAAAGTTATGGCTACAACTTGAATAATGAATGGAATATAAATATAAACAAATGGTTATGAATACTTTATGTTCAAGAAAACGTTTACTCAAGTGTCAAACAATCACCAGGAAATGATGGCAGAGAAAATGCATGCATACTGTTTTGGATGTAGTTTCAATGGAAGTAAAGTCTAAGATTTTGTCCAAAACAGAGGCTTACAATTTTGGTGAGTTACATTTGTGTGATACCTACCAGAAGCAACAACGTTTTTATTTTAGTGGTGACAAAACAGTGCCCCTTTTACCCCTGCACACTTCATCTACCAGCGTGTTGCATTTACTGCCCATTAAAAGAAGGAAAGTAACTCTTGCACACTAGCTTTAATTGCCTAATGTAAAGGCAAGATGCCCAGGAAAGGATGAAATACTTTGAACATACAGTTTTCAGAATTTCACAAAATAAAAAAAAAATCTGACCATATTCATTTCAGTGTATAATTAATTTTGACAAATTTTCCTGATCTCATTCTGAACACATTAAATCACAAAAATTTCTCCACCAATATAAAAAAGACTATCACAAGATGGGCATATCACATTACTGAACGTGTAACAAGCAGGCATGCAACGATAATACCAGTATAGTGCATTTTCCATTCTGGCAAGACATGGCGCAACACATTTTTCTGTACCTTGATTTTTTCATGGTCTTGCTTTCATCCAACAAATCTCTGTATACCGCACAATTTTTCCAATTTAATTCAAGAGCCATATTTTCTTTTTCCTAGATGCACACTTAGTAATATATTGAAGAAGAATTTAAAATGAGAATCACAGTACCATTACTCAAAGTTTAATTGGGGGGTGGGGGTGGCGAGTTAAGACCAGTGGATAATTTTCCAGTTCTAAATAATAATTTATAAACCTCACTTTGCCTCAGATATTTGTGTCCTGTTCGTAATGACACTAAATGAACAGTACTCAAAGAGTTTGTGTTTGTATACAGTGCAGGGCCAGTTATGACACAAATTTGCACTGGAAGAGAGAGCCAACTAGAAAGTAGTATTGTTCAAGAGCTGTCTTGAAGCTCTCTGTTGTTTTTACGAAGAAAGAATTTCTAAATTGTTCTGTTCTTCAGTGCTTAACAAGAAAACATTATTTGATACTAGTTTTGCTACAGTGTTTATACTGTCAAAATTTGGAAAAGATCTGGCTTTAATCTGACATTTTTTGTCTTAATGGATTTAAAAATATATCTGATCAGAGAGCCGACACTAACCCCTCGACTACTTTATAGAGATATGTCAAACAAATCCCACTACGCCTGTCTTGGAGTGTTGGTAGACCCAGGTCAGTTAACATTTTGGTCACGCATCCTGCTTCTCTGGTTTTGTAGTCACCCGATATAAATCCTGCTGCCTGGTGTTGGACCTTCTCAATTCCTCTAAAATAATGTATTCTTGTATCAAATGCTTGGAATGTAAATACAACAAAGCATGCAACATCTGGAGTTATGATTGATATTTCAGCTTCAAAGAATAAAAAGAGAGCAAAAAATTTAAACAGTGGCCACATCTGTTTTCTGTGTGAAATACATGGTCGGTCATATCAAAGTCCTTACGTCACACTAGCTTCCTTGTCTCTAAATATCAATTAATGTCAACTGATTTTCAAGTTAGTTGACAGTTATATAGACCTGAATTGTAATTTTCAAAATTTTTTTCAAATGGATTTTGAAATTATTTCCAGCAAAATAAAGCAAAAAGGTGCAGTGGGAATTTTAAAACACAGACATGTCAGTGACATTTTTGCTGATAACTTTAATGCTTTCGAGTGTCTGTAGACTTGTTTTCTATGTTAATTTTACATGTTCATTTGACTACCATTTTAGGTCTTACAAGGTAACATCACTTAAGAGATGTTGTATATTTCATGTAGTAAATGTTATAATGATTATTTTTTTGTTTTTATTAAGTGTTACTGTATTGCAATGTATATTGTAATGTGGGTTTGGTATTTCACAATATGGTTTGGGGCACCCTTAATGAATTCAATTCATAGGTACTCGTACTAAAATATAACTTTTCAAAATTAACCATGTCAATCCCAAAGTAAATTAACAAGAAATGTTATTTACATCATTACTTATAGTTTACAATATAAAAAAGTTTCATTGCAATAGCAAAAAAGTGTCTTACATGTTTAGAAAGTCATCAATACACAAATGAAAATTCAAATTGAATCAGTTTATATGTAATGCTTAAGATAGGAAATTTTGTAACAAAGAAAGGTGGTAAATCATTTTGTGTACTTCATGCTGCATCTTTGAATGAATCTTCAAATGTATCATCTTATCACAAATACCTTGAAATATCTTTTGCATAATTTTTTTTTATACATTGCAATATTCATTTTGGGGGTTTTGTACATGTTGCTAGGATGATCTACTGAGAATTATACAAATGGATGCATTAAATATATGCTTGGTAGGTCCTTAAACAGAGAAATTGTGTAGGGAAACTTGAGGGACATTATTCAACGATTCATCAATATAAAGTCAAATGTCATTCAAATCCAAGAAACCTTGTTCAAGTTATGCTGCTGAAGCCCCAAGTCAGCAGGTTGCCAAGTGAAATTTAACACTTTAAGATTTCATCACTATTGCAGTGGTTGTCAAATGTGGCACAAATACAATGATTCCGGGGAAAATTAGGTTGCAGAAAAATGAAAATTACAATGGACAATCAGGAACCATAACTCCTAACAACTGAGTAAGCCTGAAATCTGAGACTTAAGGAGGTCTCATCAACGTAAAGCTGCATACTGGATTTGATTAAAATGTGACAATCCCAGTAACGATTTCTTATGGAAATATCTTGTGTTGATGGATGGGCTGACAAATGGTTGGAAAATATTATTTACTATATGGCTCTGCCAACTTTATTGAATGACTCGAGTTACTACATAATATTTACCCAATATTTTGTAAACAAAAATGTAACTGAAATGAAAACTGGACCCATATAGATGTCAAAAGATTCTGAAATACATGCAATCAATACAATTATGTCTACATGCAGTTAATCACAGTGGCAAAATTGGATGAAATATTTATCCATCAAAAAAAGAAACAAAACTTACAGGTATTCATTAAAAAAATCACTACTTACAACCTTAACTATGAGACAAAAATTGTTTACAAAAGAAAGGATCCCACAAATCAGTTAGTACACTTGCAAAAATCAATAATTATGATCATAAAAATGAAATATGAGGAATATCATTAGCATTTTTACACTTTTATGCAAAAATTCACTTATGAAAGAAACAACAACTTGAAAACAATCATGCTTGATGGTATGTAGGTTCTGAAGTTCATGCTACAGATTGAGAATGAACCTTCCGATGTTAATACCATAAATTTCCATATGCAATATTTTTTTTAAGTAAATTTAAGGTTATGGCAGATTCTATATGTATACTTTTCATGGCTTTGTTTTTAGCTGACCACAAGACTTATCAAAATGAAACCATGCAGAAATATTTCCAATATATTGTATATGCATGGGAAGACATAGTTTTCTGCAACCTCAAGGTTCTGGTACAGGAGAGAAAATTGTTTTAAAATTTAAAAGCCCTGTTTTTTCTAGATAAAATTTAAAACATTATCATAACTTCACATGCCACATGTTTTCTCAATGTACTGTACTTTTCAAGAAGTGTCAGTTTTCATTAATTACAAGCTGAAACCCAAAAAGATCATGCAGAATTGTCAAGTACTGTACTTCAAGCATTGTCAGTTTTCATAATTACTAGCTGATACCCAAAATATCATGCCTAGTTGTCAAATACTATACTTCAAGCATTGTCAGTTTTCATAATTACTAGCGGATACCCAAAAGATCATGCCTAGTTGTCAAGTACTGTATTTCAAGCAGTGTCAGTTTTCATTAATTACTAGCTGAAATCCAAAGGATCATGACAAGTTGTCAAGTACTTCACTTCAGCGTGTTTTCATTAATTACTAGCTGAAACCCAAAGGATCAAGACAAGTTGTCAAGTACTTTACTTCAAACAGTGTCAGTTTTCATTAATTACTAGCTGAAACCCAAAGGATCATGACAAGTTGTCAAGTACTGTGTTTCAAGCAGTGTCAGTTTTCATTTATTACTAGCCAATACCCAAAAGATCATGCCTAGTTGTCTAGTACTGCACTTCAAGCAGTGTCAGTTTTCATTATTACTAGCTGATAAACAAAAGCTCACAATGAGCTTTCAAGAATAAATGTTATTAAGAAGAGTCAACTACTCTTTATTTGTGTCAATAGAACATGTAACAAACAATTACGGCTCTGAAACATGAGCAAGAACTGTTCAGATTATTCTGTGTCTTGTTTTCATGCAATATAATGATAATTTATATAAGCGACAAAGTAGTTAAGTGAATCTATTTATCATTTTCAAAGTATACTTTATCTCTGAACTCTTAAGATTGTTCTAATTACAAAAAATTGTAATTATAAACAATAAAAATGTGAGGAACTAACATATTTAACTGTAAATGTCAATCAGTATGTCTTTAATTTCACAAAGGAGATGTGACATACTCTGAAGAAATGGATTCCTTATTACACAATCCTGCAGTAAAATTTTATCAAACTAATTCTTCAAATTCAAAAACAAAAGAAACTTAAAAAAACCCAAGAACAAACAAAACATCTACGATTGAGAAAAGTGACATGGAAATCAACATCAATGTCATATAATAAATGCAATATGGTCTATATTCCATAACCTTTGAAAACTGCAGACCATGCAAAATTAATGTAATATAATAAAGCACTAAAATTCAGTCCTGGCACTGTTATGGATGAGAGCTTCCAGTACAGTCAAGGTTTAAAATGCAGACACATTTTTGGTTTAAAGTTGTTGTTGAGTTTTTTTCCAGCACTTGTAGCTTTGTAATCTATCATCTAATTCAACTCTTATTTGGAATTTAATATCACATACTCCCCTTCTTTCATTACCACTCCATCCCCTAGATGGGCTCACAGGGTAAAGAATTTTAATGGGGAAAATATTTTGGTTAAATTTTATTTTCCATCTTTTGTATTTTTATAATCACCTTTTTCCAATGCACTTTGAGTTCACAATATTACATTTTCACATATACCCCTTCTCACTGTACCACTTTTGCTCCAGTGCTCTGACCCAGGATGGGGTCAAGAATTATACTGGAGACACATTTTGGTTTAAGTTTTTGGTCAAATAATTTTTTCAGAACTTGTAACTTAGCAACTCTTTACCTAATTTACTTCATATTTTAAATACATCATCATCACATACTCCTGGGGACAAGGGGTCAGAAATTATAATAGGTATGCATTTTGGTAAAAAAAAGAATTTTGGTTAAAGATTATCACTTTTACATATAAATGTCAATAAGCCCTTTACCAATTTACTTAAAGTTCAGAATAATACATCATCACATACTTTCTTTCTCTCAATACCATTTCCAATAAGACATGATATGCACCAGGATTAGCTCTCAATATATATCAATGGGCATAACCAACAAACAATGACCACAACTATGGGTAGTAAATTTCTTGTCAGACTAGTAGTTTTCATAATTCTCCAAGGGAAAACACGGTATGGGGCTAGTAAATCTATCAGTCTAGTAGTTGTCACAATTTTCCAGGGGACAACACAGTATGGTGCTAGTAAATCTATCAGTCTAGTAGTTGTTGTGCTGTTACCGTTGGAACAGTCACTTACAGTAGCCCTTTTAGATTTGTCTCTCCTTTTTAACTCTTCTTCATAAATATCAGTTTCCTTTTTTTGTTTGTAATACGTCCAGGCAAGAATGTGAACGTGCTTTCACAGCTCTTTTCATTGAATCTGAAGCCCACCACAGTGTGAGTAACTTTGTAAATTATCATTAACGATTCATAGATTTAATTTCTGATGTGAATGTTAATTGAAAATGACAATCAATTCCGACGTAGAGATGGATAACAATACGCAATGCCAAGTGCCTTGCTAGTGCATGTGATACCCTTTATTTGTATCAGATTTATCATAAACATTCTTTTTGTGTCATCGTTTAAACCCTCTTAGTAACAATCTTCGTTAAGTCACGGTAGAGATGTTAAGTGGAACATACCTTTTGGTGAATTTCAAGGTACGGAAGCACATAATGGACGTTAATTCATTCATGAATTGAAAAGGATAGAAAGACAACGAACTTTTTACTTTCGATATATGTCGATTGTTTCAATACTACAGATACGTTTCTTTGATTTAATGTAGATGTAGTAATCTCATATTTTGTAATGGTTGTATTTCCATTTATTACAGCTTTTTACCACCAAATTAATGAAAGTTCTCACCTACGAATTAAAATGGTATTTGAACATGAGATGAAGCCTTGTGTCTTAAATACTAGAGAGCTCAAAGGTTATGCTAACTGTAATTCCTCCAAAGGAAAGGCAGTATAGTTGTCATAATTTTCCAGGGGACAACAGGGCATGGGGCTAGTAAATCTATCAGTCTGGTAGTTGTCATAATTTTCCAGGAATCAACAGGGCATGGGGCTAGTAAATCTATCAGTCTAGTAGTTGTCATAATTTTCCAGGGGACAACAGGGCATGGGGCTAGTAAATCTATCAATCTAGTAGTTGTCATAATTTTCCAGGGGACAACACAGTATGGGGCTAGTAAATCTATCAGTCTAGTAGTTGTCATAATTTTCCAGGGGACAACACGGTATGGGGCTAGTAAATCTATCAGTCTAGTAGTTGTCATAATTTTCCAGAGCACAACACAGTATGGGGCTAGTAAATCTATCAGTCTAGTAGTTGTCATAATATTCCAGAGCACAACACAGTATGGGACTAGTAAATCTATCAGTCTAGTAGTTGTCATAATTTTCCAGGAATCAACAGGGCATGGGGCTAGTAAATCTATCAGACTAGTAGTTGTCATAATTTTCCAGGGGACAACAGGGCATGGGGCTAGTAAATCTATCAGTCTATTAGTTGTCATAATTTTCCAGGCGACAGCACAGTATGGGGCTAGTAAATCTATCAGACTAGTAGTTGTCATAATTTTCCAGGAATCAACAGGGCATGGGGCTAGTAAATCTATCAGTCTAGTAGTTGTCATAATTTTCCAGGGAACAACAGGGTATGGGGCTAGTAAATCTATCAGTCTAGTAGTTGTCATAATTTTCCAGGGAACAACACGGTATGGGACTAGTAAATCTATCAGTCTAGTAGTTGTCATAATTTTCAAGGGGACAACAGGGCATGGGGCTAGAAAATCTATCAGACTAGTAGTTGTCATAATTTTCCTGTGGACAACAGGGCATGGGGCTAGTAAATCTATCAGTCTAGTAGTTGTCGTAATTTTCCAGGGGACAACATGGTATGGGGCTAATAAATCTATCAGTCTAGTAGTTGTCATAATTTGCCAGGGGACAACAGGGCATGGGGCTAGTAAATCTATCAGACTAGTAGTTGTCATAATTTTCCAGGAAACAACAGGGCATGGGGCTAGTAAATCTATCAGTCATATAGTTGTCATAATTTTCCAGGGGACAACACGGTATGGAGCTAGTAAATGTCCTGTCAGACTAGAAGTTTTCATAATTTCATTAGTCTGATGGCTACTAAGATTACAGTTATCAGTCGGCATTTTTTGTGGGAAGGACTAGTGAAGATTTAGCAGGACTAGTTAATTTCTGTATCTAATAGTTCATTCAATAAATTGATGTTAAATTTTAAACTGGTACAATATTCCAAATCTGAAGTGAACTGGATAAAAAATTAATTAAACTGTAAGAAGCAGAATGAAAACTCATAAGAAGCTATCATGCATACTGACACCATGATTCCACCCAGGTATTTGACCCTGGACTTAGTGTGTGATCAGTTTGTATTCCAAACATAGAGTGACCTGGATTACCAATTATAATTCTTTAACTCAGTGCCCCCTTTTAGGGGCAAAATCCAGGGGCAGAAGTTGTACAGAGAGAAGGGGAATATACAGTGATATGATATTCCAAACACAATGTGAATCAGGCAATCAATAAATAAAGATAAGTCTTCAACAAAAATGTGTATAATTCTTTACCCAATGATTCCATCCACTGATGGGAGTTGTATTAAAAGGAGGGGTGTTTATGATATAATATTCCAAAACATGAATTGGGTTGGAGGTTATGGAAACTGACATGCAAGTGATGAAAATAACTTTAACTAAAACATGTTACCATTATTATCTTATTGTCCCACCAGAAGCAGGAAACAAGGGAGTATGTGATGATATGACAGTCAAAATAATAAGTGAATCTGATAAAGGTTTACTCAGTTAAATGTGCTGGAAAGAAATCTTTCACCTAAGTGCATCCTCAGAACAGGTATTACCTGAGATATGCAAGGGACCTCTATGTATGTCAGTTTTTATGCAAGTTGGGTTTTACTATTCTACATACAGCTTTGACATCCTGGTGAAGGGTAACTCGAACAAAACACAATAAAAGTCCTTATGAATATGAAATAAATGTAAGAGAAATGATTTACACATGTACAAGGGAGGAGATGCAGAATTATATCCTGCAGGCGCAGTTGAGACAAAGATCGAAAAAGTCTGTGTGCATGTTTACAGTAAATTTACATATCTGTGAATTTACATAAATCGCAGTTTACTTATCTCAAGGAATACCTGTTTAATTCTTGACCCCATGACTCCACTCATGGGCAAGAAGTTGTAATATGAGAAAGGGTGATGATGTTGTATTTAAATCTTAAGTGCATTAGAACAGGGATATAGATAGCAAATTTTTATGTTTCTCTGAGAATTGCCTGATTGCATTAAATGAGGGATATAAGACTGTTACCTCCCGAATCCAGACCTTCTAAAAAGATCAAAATTCATCTTTTCTAATGTAGACAAGGGCAATCACTCTTGCCCATTACCTCCCCTTGCCACCACCCGGTGTCACTAGGTTTTATGCTAAGCATTATGCTAACGAAGATGCTTACATGGCAGGGAGGATTCTTAAGTAATGTGATCAAGTAAATAGTATCAAAGAAACATAAATTACTTTAAATTTTGTTTGTCCTTATAATAATAAATATGTTTCCCAATCACATTAACATTAGGAGAGTAACTGGAGAAGGAAATGCTGAGCATCCGACCTCTACCTTGGGTATCCTTCTAGGAAATAACAGCTGGATTCCACATGCAAACAATAACCCAGTTACGAAGATGATTATTAAAATCTTACCAACAAAATTTTACTGGTGAATTCTGCAAAGCTAATAGGTTTTGTTCGGTCTGGTGGTTATTTGGTCCAACACCACGGGTCCCACCAGATTCAAAGTTTGTCTTTGTGAAGCTAAATTTCTTAGACAAAAACTGGAGAAGGCTGACTCGACATACCAAAAAATAGCTTCTATTATGTTTTAGATTGAAACATTACCTCTGAATGCAATGCTCAAAGAGATCACACTAATTTCATGTCAAGCTGAAATCTTCATAAGGCAACTCTATCATTTGAGACCTCAGTGTACACCAAACATATAACCCATTGGTTCTTAACCCATGGGTCATGACCCAAAACTGGGTAGCCATGCTAATTTGAGTGGGTTACTGAGATCAACCTTAATAATTTGAAATTTCCAACCCAAGTGGCTTTCTAAATTTGATTGGTGGATGGTGACGAGTCACAAGGTTAACACCACAAACATAATCTGAATCACCACCAAAAAGGTTAAGAGCTGCTGGTATAACCCAATTCAGACACAAAGAGAGGGCTTGAGGTGTGATATTCTGCTTCCCATTTTTCACCAGGGGAAAGAGCTGTATGTGCCACAACTTGCCTCTGTGTGCTTTAAGTAGTGCTCGAGGACACAAACAGGGTCTTGCATGACTGCTGCTCTAGATGTGTCTATGGAAGAGAGAGAGAACATATGATGAGTCTCCCATTGCTGGATAGCAAAATTGTATTGAAATATGGATCCATCAGATCTGCTAAAAAATATACTTAAAAGACTTACATAGCCTGAAGGCCATGCTCAGACACATTGAGCGAACTTGTGCCCACTGGGCTGCCTAAAATTGGGGTGGGGTGGGGAAGTCACTAACACAACACCTGTTACTAACAGAGTAAGTGAAAATAGCCAGTGTCGCGCTAAACCGTGAATGACAATGTGTGTCCAGTGATAGTGTGTTGTGTATGTGGTCTAAATATAGGAAGTCCAAGAATGTGATAAATTCACCTAAAAATTGGAAAATTTTAAAGCATAATGCATACAACATACAGAGGAATTATAATGTCATTGACATAAGTCAAAATTCCTGGGTGGATGGGTAAATTTGATTCTGACTTTGATATTGGCATGGACTGTTAGGAGGTATCACGTATGAAGGTGACAGTACGAAAGCTAAGCTTAAAAATTAGCAGCAACTGGTGGTGCAAGGGGAGGTGATGGGCAAGAGTTATTACCCTTTGTCTATAGGAGTTGGATTCGAGAGAAAGCAGATTTATATCCCTAACGCTCATGTGATCAGGGAATGTATTTGAAGGAGAGAAAAAGCAGTGCTGGAAAAAACCCACAAGCAGTCCCCATTATAATTCTTAACCCCATGGCTTGACCTAGGTGAAGAATTTGGGCAAATTTGATACTGAGATAAGAGGAGTATAACATGATAGGTATTATAGTTCAAAATATGAATTGAATCAGCTAAGCAATTACTTAGCCACAAGTACTGGAAAAAACTTTAACAAAAGCCGTCCACAGACACACACATACACTTACTTGCAAACTCTGAAACAGAAAACCCAAACGCTAGATGGTACTTCTTTCATAAATATATTTGTATATGCCTGCCATAAGGAAGACCATATGTCTGTCTGTCTGTATCTCCATCCAACCATTTCCTATTTAGTTTCTACAGAAATACTAGAGATCTTCACCATCTACCATTACCAATCTCTGTAAATAGCTTCGATTTGAATTTGAGGAAAAGAATGAACCTATCAGCTTCAGGCTAAAAAATAGCCCATGATCAAGGACACTGGAACTGAAAAACAGAAAAACTTTCCTATGATGACTCCTCAAATCCTCAATTGAAAAGATTCACAATACCAATAACAATGAAAAATTTATCTTGCTAATTATAGATCTGGACCTATGGCTCATATTTTGTGATCATGTCAGCATATAGGATCAACAAATCCAAGAACTATTTTACTTTGTAACACACCCTTATACATGATCAGTCTTTTCCACTGTAGAACTTGGACAAACATCTAGCACAGCTAGAGCAGAATTCTTATACGATCCACTGTCCTCTTTTCCAAAGTCTTTAAGGGTCAGTGGTTCAGAGCATGAACTTACTGCTGAGAGAGACTCGTACTCTCCATCCTCCTCAATAGCATTCGGGTCAAGGTGTTCGTAGGAATGGGCACTTGGACTCCTGTCTGTACAGGATGATGGTAAGGCAGAATTTGAAACACACGTTTGGAAGTCCATATAAACATTCTGACTTCTTTCTGAGACAACTTTGTCGTCATTCTGTTCATCCTTCTCATCCATATCCTCTGTAATGTCTTGATATTGGAAGGTGAGTTTGCTCGTAATATTTTGATACCTGTGGTCTTGATATGCATCCCCATCATCAAATGGAATCTCACTTACATGCTCTACAATTTTACCAGTGCTGATGGCCCGTTGAAAATTGTCACATTCCATCGGTGCATGGTTTACTAGTGTTTCATTTGACACCCACTTCCTGGCTGTCTGTGAGACAAGATCCTCCTCATAGGGGGCACTAGGAATAAGGCCATTTTGAAAACTAACTCGGTTTGCACCTCTTACTTTCCCAACAGATGTGCTCAAGTAGGGATAAGGGGGCAGGGGGAGAGCTGGAACAGATTCATTTACTTGCAATTTCTGTTTTGATATCTCGCCAGTTCCTTTATTGTCTATAATCTCCTCGTACTCTGATTCCACAAGCTTCCTTCCTTCATCCACGTATTCATTACAGGTGCCACGTCCCTCCATGAACTCCTGCTCAATAGCTGCAATCACAGAAAAAAATGAATCATTTTGGGTTAATTTCTGTCATTCTCCCTAGTGAAAAGAGACAGCTCAAAATCAATAATAAAGTCTATTAACTCATTTAATATGAAACAAGTTTCTGTAGACTAATGTCATTAAGAAACCAGTCAAAAAATCAAGGCTTCAGCAGACTAATGTCGTCAATAAACCAGCTAGAACATCAAGGCTTCAGTAGACTAATATCATCAAGAAACCAGTTAGAACATCAAGGTTTCAGTAGACTAATGTCATCAAGAAACCAGTTAGAACATCAAGGCTTCAGTAGACTGGATAGTTTTGTATTTTGACACCTCCCTAATTTTTAAGGTAGAAGGCATGAACCTAATTATGATAAGCCTAGCATTTATAAATTCACACAGAAGCTAAATCTGTAATGTGGTTTAGATTTTTACTTTAAGTTAGGCTTGAAAATGGGTTGGCTTGTTTGGTGACTGCCTGTCACAGTTAGACTAGCACTGGAGATCAAATGCATAACTTGGGCTGCAAATGAGCAGCCAACTTGGCTTGCATATTTACATGTCTGCTACAGAGGCAAATACCTAAAAATCGAGATGGTTGAGGGGTGATGAAAAGTATGCTAATTTGTTATAGTACTAGTGAACTTCATTCATGCATAAGGCATATACTGATTCTTTTAGCTGCCTTGTCACAGGAAAATATTCAAAATAGCTCTTTGCTGTCAAAAATGAATGTAAAAAAGGGGGGTTGGTGGCAGTGTTGGTTCAGTATAAAAACCACCAGTTATATAAGGAATTAACCCGATTGCCGCAGTCAAAATCTCACATGGATGCTTTCTACAAAAATCATTAGTTTGGTTTTATTTGTATCTTCAGTGTAAAATTATTCTCATTTTTCTGCAACAGGTCATTGTTGGATGAAAATTCACCAGATAAACTGTCCAGTGAGGCCTAATGTCATCAAGAAACCAGTCAGAACATCAAGGCTTACGTGGTTCCATCGCTTTTCAATATGACAGATGCATGTACAGTTTTCCATGGTTAGTTACTCAAATGAATGATAGTCCAATCATGGCAGTCAGCTAGATGTGTGCAAAATATTTTCCAAAACTGAATTATGGTTGATAATCAACATGGTCTAATCATGAATTTAAAATTTTGGGGGTATATTTACTCCATCACTTGAAAAAAAGGAGAGAATTTCAAAGAATTAGCAAAGAAATCAAGGCAAGTCTTAAAAATATAATCATGATTTTCATGTATATTGTTGATTTTCGGTACATTTTCAGTGAAGCTCTCACAATCATATATTCTAGAGTAGACTGTGGATCAAACCATGGCAATAATAAATATTTTCCACAAATAGCAAACATATTCCAGATAGATGCAGATACAACTGTAATATTCACTGATTAGATGATTTATAGAATTATGAATGGTACATATGGCACAATATCTCCTGCATGCAGCATTGACCACGAATATGAATGGTACACATGGCACAATATGTACTGTATGCAATGTGTGCCATGAATATGAGTGGTACACATGGCACAATATGTACTGTATGCAATGTGTGCCATGAATATGAGTGGTACACATGGCACAATATGTACTGTATGCAGCATGGGCCACAAATATGGATGATACATATGGCAAAATATGTACTGTATGCAGCATGGGCCAAGGAAAAGGATTTTGTAAAATAACTTTAATTACACACCATATGACAGCACCAAACTCTGAAAAAGACTTGCTCATATGAGAAGGAAGTACACAACTGATTCTGGGTTATAGGTTTACATAACAAATTTTAAATGTTACTTATATCTGTAATCTTGTAAACCTTTTAGAGAATTTGACCATTTTTACTGTTATATTTTATCTTGTATTTCATGTTTATGTTTATTTGGAATGGTTCATCTCCAAGGGATTTTGTGCAATTCTTCATTTTACATTTTTCAAACATTACCTTTTAGTTGGCACCATATAGTCTATTATACTGATGTGCCATATAATGCTATTACATACATACTTAAAGTCAAGGTCAAAAAGACCCCATTAAAGACAACTGGTTTTCTACTCTATCTATCAAAAACATTCCCAATGCTTTTCCTTCCTAACCCTATTGCTTCGAAGATGGAAGGGCAAAGTCTAGGGTCATATCAAGGTCACAGTGCTTCTTCATTTTCCACATGGAAGTTGTCTACAAAGTTTTGGGTCAAGGTCTGTGAGTTTTGTTGTAAAGTTTTTGCACAGAATCCAGAACAGACAGATGGATTGACAGACAAAACATTAATCTTACAACACTGTAAACTTCAAATGAAGGCAAGCATATAAAAATACAACACATCCCATTTGATTTGGAACTCTTCCATTTAAACAAGAATTATTTTTACTAACATATTTTCAAAGTGACTAGTCTTCACACATATCCCAGAAAGCCTCCCTACGTTACAGTAAAACCTGTCTTGAGAGACCACTGCCATGAGAGACCACCTGTCTTGAGAGACAAGGTTCTCCATGTACAGATTTATTGATTACATAGTATAATGACCTGTCATGAGAGACCACCTGTCATGAGAGACCATTACGTTTTTGGCAGAAGGGGTTGTCTTTCAAGACAGGTTCCACTGTATTACAGGCCTCTCATATGTTGATCTTTCAACTGTTTAAGTAATTAAGGTCATTAATTAGTAAGTATATTCTTTTTGAATGTGACTGACTAATGAAGAAAACTTTTGTCAAACTTTCCTATAAACTATTTTGAATATTCCTGAGTGCAACCAGACATTTTGATGTATTTCTTGTGCACACACACACGCATCTCCAGTTTGCAATATATATTCATCCAAAAAAAATGTTTTGACCCTTCATCAGGTCTCATTAGATGGCAGCAGCAAACCACAAGTTTATCCTTATGATTTGCAGTAGATTTCCTCACAACAGTTTTGTGTGCACATATTTTTTAAAAAGCAAACAGTACATAGAGTGTTCCTGTCATCAGCTGTAATGTCACCAAATCTGCATTAAGGAAAATTCACTCAAAGTGCATCATTTTGGCAAAAGCATTCTCTCTGTTGATACAGACGTCTGTTTTGATTTCCCTACCAAAGTGCATGAGTTTGGCAAAAGCATTCTCTCTGCTGATACATGTCTGTTTCAATTTCCCTTCCAAAGTGCATGAGTTTGGCAAAAGCATTCTCTCTGTTGATACAGATGTCTGTTTCAATTTCCCTTCCAAAGTGCATCAGTTTGGCAAAAACATTATCTCTTTTGATACAGATGCCTGTTTCGATTTCCCTACCACTTTGTGACAGACAGCATGGGATCAAAGTCCTTTGTATCAACATCAAGAAGATATACTCTTATCAGTTAGTTACGAGTACCAGCACTCAGCCTGCACCACAGTTTTATTCTGATCAAAGTCTCAGGTGCAAAATTCCACACTCACAGTACTTGTGAAGTTTCCATCAAATGAATCACATTTGGGTTCAATCCTTTCAACGAAATTAGTTTTTGTCAGTATGAATTACTGACAGTCCTCTATAAATGTTGTATCTGAGAATCCCCTCCCCCACACCTCCTTTACTTCACCAGCACTGATGACTGAATCACTATTAAGTCTTGGCCAACTGTAATGACCAATCAAAGTGTCCATGTTGTCATTACTAACATATTCAAGACAAGTGTTAGGATCAAACATAATGAATGGATTAAAAAGCTCATGGTCCAATAATGTATCACATACATTTGCATGAAAAATCTGCACATGCATTACTGCTTTGGCCTGCAAGTCACTGCCACATGGCAAACACTTAAGTTGCAGTGACCGCTATCACGCATTGCTGAAAGAAACTCAGTGAGGAAAATGGGGTGTATCTCCAATGTACTCAGCTCTCAGCAATGTAAAACATTTTCCTTTATTTTAATGAATGGCAAATCTCTTGTCAGCAAACACCAACTATGGGTGCTTATTTTTTGAATGATGGTGCAAAGATATTGCAGCAAAAACATGAATTTGAATGATGACATGTTATGTTCCAATGAATTTGCCATAATGTTCCTGTCACTCTAAGCATGAAAAAAGTGAATGATGCTTTATATAACAATGTCACCAGCTTGTTGCCCTTGGCTGTATTTTTGGCTTTTACTGATCCTACATGACATTACATGCAGCATGCTCCACTGATGCCAATTTCCAATTTATGGGTCTATGCAATACAAAGTTTTTTGATGATAGTTTTGGCAGAGTTTCCAAATCTTGGCACTGAGGCTGCTGTCATGTCTCAGCCAAGGGAACAGCTCTGTCCACTCTTCTACTGAAAGCTCTAGCTTTCTTAGTTGGGTTGCAGTTTCATTTGTTGTTATTCTTACACTCTGACATTGTGAGTAGTGCATTTTCAAACAGTAAAACCAAGACTGCTACTTATTGTTATCATGCAGGCATATATGAGCTTGCCAATAAAGTTTTTAAAAGAATCCTTTAGAATAATAAAAACCATTACAGGGAAGTCAATTTTTGACATTTACCCACTTTTCAAAAAAGGGCTGAGGTGCCTTTCTCTATCCCCATTTAACCATTTAACTATGAGCAGTATAGCTTCAGGAGCTGTAAAAAGTTTAGTCACTGATGCTTCTATTGATTGTCTGACAAAGAAACAATGGTGAACTAGATCTGGTGACTTTTCAATCAACCTGAATTTGTAATACCTTGTTTAACAAAGAATTAATCTGAAAACTTAACATAGTGACCTTTGAATTTTGCTTCTTTAGGATGTTTATTTTACAGTTTTATTGATAAACAATCTATATATATATATATATATATATATATATATATATATAAAAATACAAATAATACTATCATACAGGTTAGAGAATGTTTAATTCGTACTCTACAGAGATTCAAACCCAGGTCAGTGGGTAAACGGCACCCATCGCCTTGCCTGCACGCACCAGCCCATATTCTGTCACGACTAAGCACGCATCACCAATAAATGATGGCGCTGAATCGGTGTTATATGCACTCATGCGTAGCAGACACACTCGCATGACGACCTGGTAAGTAATTCTCATCTATCTGCACAGTCGTTCCGGATTCCTATGAAAGAAATCAAGGTATACAGGCTTAATTATATAGAATTATAAATATACACCAGACAGAACGGAAAGTGCTATCCCTGGATTCTATAGAAGAATGCTTGATAATAGTAGGCAGAATTAATATTTTATACAAATAATACTATCATACAGGTTAGAGAATTTTTAATTCGTACTCTACGGAGATTCGAACCCAGGTTCACGGGTAAATGGCACCCATCGCCTTGTCTGCATGCACCAGCCCATATTCCGTCACGACTAAGTACGCATCACCAATAAATGATGGCGCTGAATCGGTGTTATATGCACTCATGTGTAGCAGAAACTCACATGACGACCTGGTAAGTAATTCTCATCTATCTGCAGTCGTTCCGGATTCCTATGAAAGAAATCAAGGTATACAGGCTTAATATATTGAACGACTGTGCAGATAGATGAGAATTATTTACCAGGTCATCATGCGAGTGTGTCTGCTACGCACGAGTGCATATAACACCGATTCAGCGCCATCATTTATTGGTGATGCGTGCTTAGTCGTGATGGAATATGGGCTGGTGCGTGCAGGCAAGGCAATGGGTGCCATTTACCCGCGGACCTGGGTTTGAATCTCCATAGAGTACGAATTAAAAATTCTCTAACCTGTATGATAGTATTACTTGTATTAAATATTAATTCTACCTACTATTATCAAGCATTCTTCTATAGAATCCAGGGATAGCACTTTCCGTTCTGTCTGGTGTATATTTATAATTCTATATAATTAAGCCTGTATACCTTGATTTCTTTCATAGGAATCTGGAACGACTGTGCAGATAGATGAGAATTACTTACCAGGTTGTCATGTAAGTGTGTCTGCTACACACGAGTGCATATAACACTGACTCAGCACCATCATTTATTGCTGATGTGTGCTTAGTCATGACAGAATATGGGCTGGTGCGTGCAGGCAAGGCAATGGGTGCCGTTTACCCGCTGACCTGGGTTTGAATCTCTGTAGAGTACGAATTAAAAATTCTCTAACCTGTATGATAGTATTATTTGTATTAAATATTAATTCTGCCTACTATTATCAAGCATTCTTCTATAGAATCCAGGGATAGCACTTTCCGTTCTGTCTGGTGTATATTTATAATTCTATATAATTAAGCCTGTATACCTTGATTTCTTTCATAGGAATCCGGAACGACTGTGCAGATAGATGAGAATTACTTACCAGGTCATCATGCGAGTGTGTCTGCTATGCACGAGTGCATATAACACTGATTCAGCACCATCATTTATTGGTGATGTGTGCTTAGTCGTGACAGACTATGGACTGGTGCGTGCAGGCAAGGCAATGGGTGCCGTTTACCCGCGGACCTTGGTTCGAATCTCCGCAGAGTACGCATTAAAAATTCTCTAACCTGTATGATAGTATTATTTGTATTAAATATTAATTCTGCCTACTATTATCAAGCATTCTTCTATAGAATCCAGGGACAGCACTTTCCATTCTGTCTGGTATATATATATATATATATATATATATATATATATATATATATATATATAATGTAAATAAACCTGTAAATTTACTGTACATCAAAATTTTGCATAACTATTTGCTGAAGTTAAAAAGATTAGATCTAAGTTAGCATGAGTTAAAATTGATCAAACTTAAGATTATTCATTTAACTCTGTAAGATTTTAGATCGTGCCAAGTCTGTGTAGCTGTAAGAGGCATCATGGAATAAAATATGGGCAAAAAAGCACAACAAAATTGAATTAAAGCAAACATACCACAATCAATTAAATAAAATTACATCTCAGGACAGACATTTCAAGTCCCCTGGACCAAAAACATTTGTTTTAAAACTAACTTTTAACAAGGAAGATTTTTTAAGACTAACCAAATAAAAGAAAGATTTCTATATCATTCTATCATCCATTTAGAAGCCTTTGACAGAAATGCAGAAAAAGAACTGATAAAGATAGATTGGGGTTTTTTTGTGATGTAATTATCTACTGTTTGTTGTCACCCTTACTTCATTTCATACACTGAATGAACTGGTCTTTTCCACTAGACATGCCATGATTTTGATATAAAATTCAAGACATCATGTTTAAATTATCTACTTGAGTCTCAGTTTTTTTTGAGAGACACCTTCCAATTAGATGATAAGAACATTAATGAGGCATGTAATATGGTCATCACTTGAAACAAGGTCATAAATCGGATATTTCAAAATGGATCAAGTCTGAGTTTTCACCTCAGTCGAATAAGAGATCATCTCAAAATACCCAGCTGTTAAAACTGGAAATGTTTTACTCATCTTTTGAAACCTCTGAATTCTCTTTCACTTCAAAAAGACAGTATTAGTTCTTGAAACCATACCAATTCATTTAAATATCCATTCATGTCACATCAGTGCAATCTATTGTCACACAGTGATATATTACTCTGATCTTAGCTGTACTGGCAGACAAATTCTTAAGACTGTCTAAGGTCAGTCTTTAGTAATATACAGTATCTTAGCTGTACTGGCAGACAAATTCTTAAGACTGTCTAAGGTCAGTCTTTAGTAATATACAGTATTGTAATATCTGAAAGAGATGATGGCATTTGTGTACAACAACAAAAAAAAACAATATTAATCAAACCAAGCTTTTAATAAACTGGACTCAAAGTAATTGCCTCAAATGAATCAATATATCTGATGCAAAATACATGTATCCTGATACACATTCTCATGTGGTGAGATTTAATCTTTCACAAGTTTAATGAATTAATTGCTTTAGTTAAATACATTTATTGATTTCTGTGTACATTTTGCATAATGTTCTGGAACTATGTACCATTTTTAAAAAATAGCACTATACTGCTGTCAGGACCAAGTAAATATCCTATTATTGTTTGTATGCATGATCAAGACAGCCCAGTAAATATCCTATTATTGTTTGTACGCATGATCATGACAGCCCAGTAAATATCCTATTATTGTTTGTATGCATGATCATGACAGCCCAGTAAATATCATATTGTTTGTATGCATTATCATGACAGTCCAGTAAATATATTGTTTGTATGCATTATCATGACAGCCCAGTAAATATATTATTGTTTGTATGCATTATCATGACAGCCCAGTATATATCATTATTGTCTGTATGCATTATCATGCTAGTCCAGTAAATATCATATTGTTTGTATGCATTATCATGACAGCCCAGTAAATATCATATTATTGTTTGTATGCATTATCATGCCAGCCCAATAAATATCATATTGTCATTTATATGCATTATCATGACAGCCTTGTTGGAACATCCCTCAGTATAACACTCCTCACTTTAATGACTCCCATGAACTGCATTATGCCAAAAACAAATATGCATGTTTCCAGTCAGCTGACCAACCGTTTCTCACTGCCGATCCTAGTACTTTTTTCCTCCCATGGTAAAAAGAAAAATTACAAAAAAATCACATTAAATATATATGTTTTTAAAAAAAAGGCCTGCCTACCCTAATTTTAAAACCAGTTAGAAAGGAAGTACACATATTTGGTTGGAGGAATCCTGTATCATGAGGGAATTTCTATTTTTTCCTTACAAGAGATAAGGACTTACCTTCACCTGTGTCATATGTAGTTCTTTGCCTGCATAAATTACTGCAGCTGTAAAAAGAATGAAAATATGTTAACATCTTTAATAGGAAGTATATTTAGCAGAATTTAACTAATTTGTCCAAAAAGGCATATTTTTAAATGTTGGTGAGATGTATTGTAGCACATCTACAGAAGTTCACAGTTCACAATAAATCATAAATTACAGCAATATCAAGTGAGCACTAGAAAGCTAACAAAGGTGAATGTTCAAGCCACAAATTATTTACCACAAGGGAATTGTTTAGAAGTGCATTCTGTACAATCTGTGATAAAGTTCTTTAGACTAACAACATAAAAATGTAACCTTTGTATTCTTATATGGCTTTATCTATCAGGCATTTAATTTCTGTCTTGCCTTTTGTGGAGAAAGAATGCAAGACATAACAGGCCTGGCAGTGGCATGAGCCCAGTGTTAGAATTTCTGCATGCCTATGCTCTACAATTACCAGTGGAATTTAATGATACATGCTACACTTAATGTTGAGATAGTCTGGATTTCTTTCCTTTTTTCTGCAAAGTGAATCCCACCCAAGTGGCCAGGGGTGGGGGATGATGTCAAAGGTCACATATTATCTAAATATTTTGATAGAGTTCAATGCACATTGGCTATAATGCATGCTTTGACTTTATCTTTGAAATATTATATAAGCAGATTGAAAAATTATTTTTTAAAACAACACTACCCTTGGGGTCTTGCCCCTGTGTCTGTCTTTATCCTCTTGGAACCCAAGCCCTGATCACAACCTTCGAACCATCGAGTACCACATATATGCCTTCTCAGAATGAAAAGGCCAGGTCAATTATGTAACCCTGAGTCTCCCCCTACCTCCTGGGGACTGACCATAGGGTTACAACTTAGAAACTGTTTTAAAACAAAAACACCCTTAAAATATGGATACTACTACTTTGCATGCAAAGGAATATTAATTGATGTAGTAAGCAGTTAGCACAGGTGTCTTGTCTGTCCTTAACCCCTTGTCACCTGCCCTATAATTATATATAAACTTTATCTGGAAGAAAAAAGCCAAGTACACCTCTTCCTAGATAACATGCACACAATGGGGTCCAAAAACATAGACTGCACTATAAGCAAGGTGCGAGTTATTGAGGGACCTCCATCACAATATGAAATGATGCCATCCTCGCTGGAAAATGAGAAAACTTCGGGGGGGGGGGGAGGCAAATTGGTCTATTTAATGGCTGAATACTGCAGTATCATCAGTTTTTGTGGGGGACAAATTTTCATGGTTTTCGTTCTTGCCCCGAACCATGAATTTAAATCTCCAACAAAAAATGAGCCATGTAGGATGATTACACCCCACCCCCGTTTTCTTACAGTGTTTCATTCCTAAAGATTAACACAGCTACTAGTATTTGTTAAATCAAGGTCAATACTGTAATCTGGTAATTAAATTACATGTGTTTGTTTTATTTTTTTATTTTAACCTTTTGAAACAAGAATTATAAATCGTTTTTTATTGTTTCAGTGCACATGTTAAATAAGGTATCTGATAGCTGTAATTTTACACTCACTGCCTTAAATAGATATGTGTGGTAAGTAAAGATAGAGAAAAAATATAGAAAAAGCATAAGGTATTCAAACAATAGTAATACTGAAAATGAAAGAAAAAAAATAATACAAAATAACAGTATACGAAAATTAAATTTAATACTTATTCAGATTGATCCTTCAATCAAGTACATCTGTTGTTGAAACATTTAATCCCTCTGAAAGCACATTTCATTTTATCCATGCATTTTTAATCCATAAGAACAACAATCCTGTAAAATACTATAACTATTTCTTGAAACACTATTATTAATGAAACAAACATATGTACACTAATTACAGCAGAGTAATAAAGCTCACACTTCAGAGAGTTTTAGACAAAGCCACTGTATCAACATCATGTCAATCAAGTCTCATGGTACTTACAAATGCTTCTCGGGTAAATAATCCCCAAATTGCTGAATTAAACAAGTCCAGCTTTCTCAAAACCACTGATAATTAGGTCCAATCTTTCACTCATTGTCGCGTGAGCTGCAGTTATCCATTCAGCGTGAATTGGCTTGATCAACGAGGTTGCAAGGTTTACTAATACTGTGCACTGATCGTCACCAGTAACATCTTTTTCCGTAATTGCATCCATGACCTGTTTAGCATACCACTCATGGAAGTGTGACTTTAATTCTTCTTTGTACTCTTTATTTACTGTCAAGTCTAAGGCTGAAGTCGGTCTGTACAAGAGGCAGGCACAAACAAAGGAGTGATTCCACTGTCTTTCAATTTAATTAGCATCTTCACACTTTGGTGGGCTCTAAACACATCAAATATTGCCAATGCTTGCTGATTGCATTGCACAAGGGGAGTCGGTCACATGTTTTGTTCACATATGGAATGATGACATTATCCACATAACATATCATAGATTCTTTATTACTCCAGTGTGAGTCTGTTTGATTCACATCCCAGTGGTCAGGGAAAACTACACCCTTAGGCAAGAATCTGTCAGTCTTCCCTGCATAAATGACTTGTGGGGGCAGGAGAGTTCCCGATTTTGTTATTGCGGAAACTGACACTTGCTTAGATCCACGGGCTTCCATCGTCCAGTCACCACCTGGCACCAGTTGGCACCCGGTCTGATCCCAATTTATTATAAGACAGTCTGGAATATTGTGCTGTTTCACTACAGTGTTAACTTTCTCCAAGAACGTTTTCTTAATGTCTTCAAAATCACGGGGCAGCAGTTTTACACTTTTCGTTCCTTTCCACTTAACAAATCCCATACGGTGAAGTAGCGACCTCGCCCAATGCTTGGTGATGCTGATGTGTCCACCGTAACATGCCAGCTGGCTGCGAGCATGCTTGGTGATCACAGCCTCTGCCCCAGCCATTACAATCCTAATATTGATCACTCCTCCATTAATTCTAACTTTCTTTTTGATCCAATCTTATATCTCCCCATCATGCATGCTTCCTAGCATTAAAGGATTGCCCTGGGGTGATCTGGGTAAATTAGAAAGTTCTTGCCCATCTCGCTCTTTTAACTTTATGTATTGGTCCCGCATACTCCATACAGTGGTCTCACTGATCATGCAACTCAGATCGCTACTGAATTTGCGGGCTGCTTTGGCAACACCATTATCGATGGAGTATCTGGCTATCTTTGCCTGGATTTCCTCATTATAATTGTTATACTCTCCTTGCTTTCTTTTCCAGGACAGTGACTGAAGCTGGTGTTCTACTGCTTCATTAGCTGCCTGGTAAGCAAGTGACTGCGCCATGTTCACAGCTTCTGACGGGTTAGGAAGTCCAGGAACCGAGGGGAGTCTAAGTTGAATTTTACCACTCTTAAGCCACTGTGTTAACGCCATGATTATCAGAAAGTACTGATGGTGCAACTTGATGGAAAGTGGTTTAAGTAAGAGATCATTCATATGTACTTTAATAGCTGATTGGCCTAGTGTTGTTGGCTGCATCAGCTTCCTTTGATGTTGAGCATTCAAACGAAAACATGGCAAAAGTGATTAATCTTGACAGATGTTTTATTTGTGCTTATAAAGATGGAAGTATTGTTTTAGTGTTGTTGGCTGCGTCATCCTTTGACTGATGTTATTCACTTGGTCGAAAACAAGGTGTAAGTATTGAACTTGCCAGATCTTTGATTTGTGCTCATACAGGTCGTAGTATTGTTTTAAACATTAAAGTGACCGCCATTTGCGTTGGCATAATTTTATTCTTTTATATTCTTTATTTTGGGTATTTGTAGAGGTTAAACCATGAAATGAAATACCTACTAATATGCAAACCTTGACAGGCAAAACCACGAATTTAAGTGCCCACGAAAATGCCTTTTTTCACAAAACCATGAAAATTGAGCTCAACGAAAATAAATGATACTACAGTACTTATTTTCAAATCACATTAGGAATAATTGTCAATAAAGCACTTTTTCTAATGTAGTTATTTGTTTTTACGTAAAAATGATATTTATTTTCAAGATGCCCAACTGGTGAGAGATCGTTAATATTTATTCCAACTGGTATAAACAATCCTCTATGTGTATGCAAAAACATTGTGTATTACATCACTGCTTTATGCTGCTGTTGAGTAGTCTGGTTCCCTTATTGCTTTGCCTCTTCTATTGTGGAATGCAATGCAAGGACAATAACAAGCAGGGAACCAGACCATTGATTCAAATTTACAAAACAGACAAGATTCCTTTCATTAGAAACAGAACTGAACATTTGGTTCCTGAAACAGCTGTCAACATCGAAAGTCGTTTTTTAAAAATTGTTTTATTAGTCAAATACTGATGCCACAATTTCATTGCAAGTAATAGTGAAACTTCTCAACCATGAAGAAATCACAGAGTGCCAATTCAGGAATTACAAGCTAACTACTGTACAAACTCGGAAACTAGCTTCTCATTAATAAATTGTGTATGTGAACCAGAATTTTATGTCAAGTATTCATTTGGCTTGGTTGTCTTTCTTTCTTTGATCACATTTGTGAATGAGTACGCTAACTGAAGATAATTTAATTATATCACATTAACAAAAGAATTATAACAGTGATTGATCACTTGAAATGAGTTGACCTGATGCTACTGGGGCTGCTACCTCTTATGCAGGTTGGATTTGCATGCCTTTTAACTTTTAATTTACCCCACCCCCTTTTATTTCATACAAAAGATGCAATTAACATGGTAATTCATCGCATCAATACAACAAATACTTCCGCAAATCAGGTATCAAAATACCATCGGCACTTAATTAGGTTCTTGCAGAAACACTCGCAAACATAGCTGTTACAGTAGATTGATATATTTCATGCTTGAATACAACTGGGCACATTGTATTATGATCATTACACTTAAGCCAAACTAAAAGATAGAACACATGAATTTCACTTGATAAAAAAAACTTATTTGGTATTTATTTTTAAAATTGCTCCCTCAAGTAGGCATTGTGACATTTTCATTGATCGAAATTTCACTGCATACTGTTATCTACGGTGTACCAAGAATGTTGTTTGGAATGAAATTTTAACAAAATAAGTGACTTCCTACTAAAAATTGATAATTTCATAGCTTCGATTCACATTTCCAGGTCACATCAAGCATTTTCAATGATAAAATGACCGATATATCAGGGTTTCAGTTACCAATTTTTATCACGAATTTCTTCATTTTCAACAAATAGGGGTCAAATTTTGGGGTACTTTCTAGTAAAAAAAAATGGGATCCACCACTGACCCCACATTATAAGTGGGTTCGCAGGTTATCACGGCACGAGTTATCAAGGGAGTGGTGTATTAATGTAATCAGCATTGACCTCTGGTTCTTGCACTAGCCCCTGGGGGACTTGCACTGGGTAATAACTTAGAAACTGTTCACAGCCCCCACCCTTACAGTATATACACAGTTGCTTGGCATGAAAAGGGGAGTTCACCTTTAGTAACCAAAACAAAGGCTGTAGTCTGCAGTTGAAAAGGTGAGAAAGTTTTCCATGGAACCCTTGTTTGATTTTGTACTGTTAAGCAAAAACTACTGGTCTGCATACAAATTATTACATTGTCCTAATACAGATCTGTTGTGTGAAACTACTGGTGTGTGTCACAGAATGTTTTGACTTTTGGTTGTTCCCCTGATGAACCCCATACAATCACATGCACACCAATATTTGATGAGGCAAATGATTTCATGTGGTTTTAACATTATCATTATTTTAATTGATATATGCATAATCTACACCAATTTTAGTTACAAAATAACAAGTGCCAAGTCCCTGAAATGTAACCCCTTCACATACATGTATACATGGAAAACTTCTGCTTTGTTCATTTATCATTCAGGCATATTGTAGTGAAGATGTGATCTTTTACTTTGATGAAAACTAGTCTTGTTTTCATGTCTGTATTGCAGGTACATTGTTATTATATTATTCCTCGCTACAAAAAATGTTTACTTCATTACTTTTATTGTAAATTTGATCAAAAAATATTCCAAGAATATATGGTTTTTGTGATATTTCTTGACATCAATATCTATTATCTCTATTGATTGCTGTATGAATATTGATCACACATTGAACACTTGTCAAGAACATGTGTTTGAAAAACACTGTCTCAACTTGTAATTTCATTGCTTAATATGTAAGGTGGTAATTCTCACTGAATTTTCTTGTAATTATTCATACCGATATTTTTCTGTCTGAAAACAGCTACCTGCATTTGCCATTCAGCCATGTTGTACTGAAGATGTAATCGTATGCTGTAATGAAAATTAGTCTCATTTCATGATTATACTGCAGGTCAAGTTATGCAATAAAACTAGTCTTGTTTCATGATTATACTGCAGGTCAAGTTATGCAATAAAACTAGTCAATCAGCTGAAGTCTTGAGACTTTATTTCAAACCCTCTGACACCTGTCTACAGGTTATTACATCATGGTGATGAGGATCTGTTGAGTGAAAACCACTGTTCTGTTACAGGTTATTACATCATGGTGATGAGGATCTGTTGAGTGAAAACCACTGTTCTGTTACAGGTTATTACATCATGGTGATGAGGATCTGTTGAGTGAAAACCACTGTTCTGTTACAGGTTATTACATCATGGTGATGAGGATCTGTTGAGTGAAAACCACTGTTCTGTTACAGGTTATTACATCATGGTGATGAGGATCTGTTGAGTGAAAACCACTGTTCTGTTACAGGTTATTACATCATGGTGATGAGAATCTGTTGAGTGAAAACTACTGGTCTGTTTACAGATTATTACATCATGGTGATGAGAATCTGTTGAGTGAAAACTACTGTTCTGTCTAAAGGTTATTACATCATGGTGATGAGAATCTGTTGAGTGAAAACCACTGTTCTGTCTTCAGATTATTACATCATGGTGATGAGGATCTGTTGAGTGAAAACTACTTGTCTGTTTACAAATTATTATATCATGGTGATGAAAATCTGGTAAGTTAAAACTATTGGTCTGTTTACAAATTATTACATCATGGTGATGAGAATCTGTTCATTGAAAACTATTGGTTTACAAATTATTACATCATGGTGATGAGAATCTGTTCACTTAAAACTACTGGTCTGTTTATAAATTACTACATCATGGTGATGAGAATCTGTCAACTGAAAACTACTGGTCTGTTTATAAATTACTACATCATGGTGATGAGAATCTGTCAACTGAAAACTACTGGTCTGTTTATAAATGATTAAATGACGATGAGAAAATCAGGTGAGTAAAATACTCAAGTGTGAAATATAGAGACTTATTGGTGAAATATTTTTCATAATTTTTTTCATTCCTACATTTTCAGATGTGAAAAATATATCCTTATATTTTCACATGTGAAATTATAAGATTTTTCCTATCATGCCATGCGATGCTTGATTGTGTGTACCTATAAAAGTTGTACCTGCAACACGAAAAAAGAACAAATAAACAGAAACTACCTTATGCCTTGTGAGCTAGAACAACTAAATAGAAACTACCTTACATTTCAGACATGGAAATAAATCTTTGATAATGAAATCTAACCAGATGCCCTTAGCATCTTGCTATTATTATGTTATTTCCCCTTACTTCCTTGACAATAACAAAAAAAATCCGTTGTGATTCCATGTTGAATTAGATTTGCATTGTCTTCAGATTGGATCAAATAGTTTACAAAATGGCAAAAATGTAACTTGCTGTGACAGATTATATCAACCCAATCCTACTGCTTTCTTAAGTCATTTATATTTATAGAATCAGGCTATGAAACTGATGTGAATTTATGAAAAGGGGGTGGGGATGTGTATTGTGCTGAAGAGAGAGCTGAATATTCTAAACTTCAATTCTGGAGCAAGTTTGGTATATAACAAAAAGAATTTTTTTTTTCCTACATTATTAACTGATATATTTCATCTTGTGGTACCAAAAACTATATATTTTAAGTTGTAGCTGCACCTCTCATTAAGATATTATTTTGGTTCCACACGATGACATATATCCAGTATTAATGTAGGAAAGGAAAACATCCTCTTTATGAGACTTTGAGTTTAAAATTAATTTACATTTCAAACAAGACAACAAAACCTTGTTTAATAGCAGAAATACCTATACCCATCTATTTTCATGTAATGCTTCTGTATATTGGATATGAACAGTCTCATCTTATTTATGAGAAAGTCAAGTTCAATCATTGGACATGAACCTTGGATTTTGATACAAGTCAAAACATAGTAGGAAATGTTTCATTAAGTTTATTATTTACAATTTCCTTTAGATACTAAGAAATAAAGATGTTGGATTTGTGCAAATACACAATACAGTGTAGTACATTTTTCTCCTGTATGATCTAGGCATGTGGATTTTCCAATAATTGGGAAATTTTTGCAGATGAATTTTACCAACACAGCACAAACAGTAAGTGACTTCAGAATGAATGAATGTAGGTGTATCTATTCCTCTATTCAAACAAATGACATATACAAGTTTTTCCACCTTGAAGTTCCATTAAATTTTTAGTCTGATGTTGTTTAAACTTGTATGCATTATGTCTTGCATAAAATGCTTTTTTCCAGATGAGGGGAAAAAAGGAACATTGCCAACTAGTTACAGTGACCACTGTTGACACTCCCATTTAACTTGGGAGTTTACTGATACTTTTCAGTATGTACTTCTATTTATAGGTGTTCTGATAAGCAAGCAGCACATCTACATGGTTTTCTGATGTATTCCACACCTCAACGTGGCTTTCTGATGTATTCCACACCTTGTTATGTATATATAATTTAATTACTTGTTTGTTTGTTTTAAATTTTTTTATTTTATTTTATTCCATTACATGTTATTGTAATGATAACTTTGTCCACTGGATTTGATATCTTTTTTAGAAATTCAGTTCAGTTCTGTTTGACCTGATAAACAACCAGTAGTTGAAACACTGTATCTAGTTTCTGACCTTGATTCAGAAATCAGATAGAGTTCTGGTAAACAACTTTTTTATATTTTTTTTTATTCAGTCTAAGAGTAAGATTCATTCAGTGGAATCAAGGCCATACCTAGAGTACATGGAAATTAGCATGTAAAAATATTCTACGTGTTCTAGAAGGTAACCATGTGACCCTCATACGGAAATCTGTTTTGTGTCTTAACTTACTGTATAACCACTTTCTTGAGAAGAACTAGCCAGCTGGGTTCTAAATCTTTGACACCTGAAGGTGTTTTGTTGTGACCAGTTTGAGTTGAGTACTTTTTTTGGAAATTATTGATTCTTTCCCTGGAAAATACTAGTGCTCATCAGAATTCTTGGACAAAGGCATTTATCGAAATTTATTCAGCATTCCATACTGGAATATTATTTTCTGTGATTCAACAAAGAACTGTTGACACATCAGTACAAAGCTGACTATCAAAGACGTCATTGCCTTCCATCTTGTTTGTCATCGGGATTTGAACTGTGATTCATTTAGGACTTTTCATTGATAGGACATCTATTTTTTAATTCTTGGATTATTTTTGGATTTGATTCGAAAACTGTAAATTCTTTTTCTCATTTTTACTTTGGTTTTCTAGGGAAATAAATTATTTGTTAAATTTTACAAAGCTTGTCATCTTCACTCTTTTCTTGATACTTTTGTACAAGCCAAGACACGTAACAAGCTCAACATAGGTTTCTGATGTATTCCGCACCTCAGCATGGCTTTCTGATGTATTCCACACCTCGACACGACTTTCTGATGCATTTGACACCTCAGCATGGCTTTCTGATGTATTCCGCACCTCAACATGGCTTTCTGATGTATTCCGCACCTCAACATGGCTTTCTGATGTATTCCGTACCTTAACATGGCTTTCTGATGTATTCTGCACCTCAACATAGGTTTCTGATGTATTCCACACCTCAAACATGGCTTTCTGACATATCCCACCCCTCAACATGGCTTTTTGATGTATTGCAAACCTCAACATGGCTTTATGATGCATTCCACACCTCAACATGGCTTTCTGATGTATTCCACACCTAAGTATGGCTTTCTGATGTATTCCACACCTCAGCATGGCTTTCTGATGTATTCTGCACTTCACCATGACTTTCTGATGTATTCCACACCTCAATATGGCTTTCTGATGTATGCTTTCTGATGTATTCCACACCTCAACATGGCTTTCTGATGTATTCTGCACCTCAACATGGCTTTCTGATGTATTCTGCACCTCAACATGGCTTTCTGATGTATTCCATACCTTAACATGGCTTTCTGATGTATTCTGCACCTCAACATAGGTTTCTGATGTATTCCACACCTCAAACATGGCTTTCTGACATATCCCACCCCTCAACATGGCTTTTTGATGTATTGCAAACCTCAACATGGCTTTATGATGCATTCCACACCTCAACATGGCTTTCTGATGTATTCCACACCTAAGTATGGCTTTCTGATGTATTCCACACCTCAGCACGGCTTTCTGATGTATTCTGCACTTCACCATGACTTTCTGATGTATTCCACACCTCAATATGGCTTTCTGATGTATGCTTTCTGATGTATTCCACACCTCAACATGGCTTTCTGATGTATTCTGCACCTCAACATGGCTTTCTGATGTATTCCGCACCTCAACATGGCTTTCCGATGTATTCCCTTTCGTACAACTTAGTCTGTGACTTTATTAAGCTGACAGTACCTCAAAATGTCTTTCAGATATATTCTGCACCTTAAGATGGCTTTTTGATGCATTTCACACTTCAACACAGCTTTCAGATGTATTGTGCACCTCATTATGACTTTCTGATGTATTCTGCTTGCTATAACTTGTTCTTGTAATTAGGCTTTCTCAGTCTATTCCTGTTTAAGTAATCCCTTGGAGGAAAGTCACTGAAGAACTCACCATCATTAAATATTAAAATAAACTTATCATTTAAATGTCTGAATGGCCAATTTACTCTAAACTTGTCAAGTATAGATGCCTAAATGCAAACACACAAAAGAGATTAAACATTTCCTTGTTAATCATGAGTTGTTTTCTACATTTTAAGTTTGGTGAACTTGTTACTTTTTATTTACAGTTCTATCCTTTTCATTGTCAGTCTTATCTACCAACTGTTACGTTCATGTTTAGTTGCTATGTGATAAATACTAAGCCAGAAATCCATATTGTCAGAGAACAGCTGCAGACATCATGTAAGCATCAGTCTGAGCACTATGAATAATGAAACAGCTTCTCTAGTTTCACAGTCACTAATGCCATTGGAAAATAAAATAAATGAAGCACTAAATTTACATTACCATGTACATTAAATAAAACTTGTAGGGTTGAAATTGACAGCAGACTCTTGAATTTATTACTGGGCAGGATAATGTACTGAACTTGAGCCAAATTTTACCAAAAGAACATTGCTGAAGAAAAGTTCCAAAGTAACCAGAGGGAAGCAAGTTTTAATGAATTCAGGCATTGAGATTAAAATTTATGAATGTTTTTACTTTTGCTAGTTTCAGTTCCCTGTAACTATGGACCAAAAGAGATATGTTTATATCAAGAATACATTGATGCAAATAGCTACTTTTGTGGTTCTCAACATTGCTGATCATCAGGCTTTTTATTATTACAATAGCATTCCACCCACCCCTCCACCCCCAATCTATGACCAATTGGGTGTAATCCTTTACATATACTACATTTCCTCTTGTAATGATTGTATGTTGGACAACAATATATTTAAATAATATGACAGCAATTGTAATTGTTGTCCCTCTCCCATGGACCCCCATGGTAAAAAATCTATGCCCTCTCCAAGATAGTTCTCACATGGACAACACATGTCAAGTGTATAAAGTCTGGTGAATTTTCACATGGTGATTTTGAAGGCGGCAAGAATTACAGACAGACAAACGGATGGAGGATATCACAATACCACCTGCTCACACTATGGAATTATGATAGAATTAATATAAATACATGTGCAAACCACAACTTGCTTGCCCTTAAATTCTGTTGCCTTCACAAAGTTAATAAAATAACCATTTGTCTGCTGGTAAATAAAAGTCTTGAAAAAAAAGAAAATGGAAACTGTATACAGCACATCCTAAAAACACCATAGTAACTTGAATTGCTAACAACAAAACAACTAGAATCATCAATAATCTGTCATGGTTCTTTGAAGTTAAGTTCAACTAATTGGTTCTTTTATATTTCTGTCGATCAAAATAACACTAATTATTAATTATGAAATTATTTACTAATTAATTAACTCAATTAACTGGATCAACTTAGCAGTTTCAATGGTTATAACATGCAGTTCAAGTCCAACCTGTAAAATTATGCAATAAAGCAATGCTATCTTACTTGAAAGATGTTATCAGTTTTATTATTACCCTTCTGGTCTTCTCCTTGACAGGCTGATGACAATTATGACAATGAGAATGGCAAGAATAACAGCAACAGTTCCAAAAACAATAGCCAAGAACCTCTCATCTGTCATGTTAAACTGGATGCTTTCCTGTGCTGAAATAGAACACGTTGGTAAATAAAGGATGTTGTAAATGAAAGTATCAGTGACCATGTCATATGAACATGGCTATTGTTTCACCAAATTATTATTAAGTTTTTAAACAGTAAAAATTATTGTCAATTATGCATGTATCCTTCTGCTTGAAGTTATTGCTATGCATATCCAAAAGAATAAAACATAACTATTTACATGCATATCCAGATGAATAAAATGTAATTAATTACATGCACAGACAAATGAATGAAATGTGATTATTTGCATGCATATCCAGATAAAATATAATTATATGCATATCCACATGATTGAAATGTAAATGATTACAAGCTTATCCAGATGAATAAAATGTAATTACATGCATATCCAAGTGAATAAAATGTAACTGATTCCATGCATATCCAGATGAATAAAATGTAATTAATTTCATGCATATCCAAATGAATCATATGTAATAGGTGACAAGCATATCACGATGAATAAAATGTAATTAATTAATGCATATCCAGATAAATAAAATGTAATTGATTTCATGCATATCCAGATGAATAAAATGTAATGATTACATGCATATCCAGATGAATAATATGTAATTAATTACAGCATATCAAGATAAATAAAATGTAATTAATTACATGCATATCCAGATGAATGAAATATAATTAACTGCATGCATATCCAGATGAATGAAATGTAATTAATTACATGCATATCCAGATAAATGTAATTAGTTTCATGCATAAGCAAATGAATAAAATGTAACTGATTACACGCATATCCAGATGAATAAAATGTAATTGATTACACGCATACCCAGATGAACAAAATGTAATTAATTACATGCATATCCAGAGGAATAAAATGTAATAATTACATGCATATCCAGATGAATAAGATGTAATTAATTACATGCATATCCAGATGAAGAAAATGTTTAATTACATGCATATCCAGCTAAATGAACTGTAATATTACATGCATATCCATATGAATGAAATGTAATTACATGCATATCCAGATGAATAAAATGTAGCAATTACATGCATATCCATATGAATGAAATGTTATAATTTTATGCATATCCAGATGAAGAAAATGTAATAATTACATGCATATCCATGAGTGAAATGTAATTAATTACATGCATATCCATATGAATAAAATAAAGCAATTACATGCATATCCATATGAATGAAATGTAATAATTTTATGCATATCCAGATGAATAAAATGTAATAATTACATGCACATCCAGATGAATGAAATGTAATTAATTACATGCATATCCAGAGGAATAAAATGTAGCAATTACATGCATATCCAGATGAATGAAGTGTAATTAATTACATGCATATCCAGAGGAATAAAATTAATTAGTTGTCAGATGAATACTATGAGTCTGTTTATCTTATGATATATGTTGCTAGCTACAACCGTTTAAAATCTGAACACCTCTGACGTCATATTCTTGATGTTTTTTAGCCTGAAATTCAAACTCCAGGCATAATTCAAAAACCAATCTATTATTTAATAGTTACATTAGTATTTATCTGTTATATATAATTCAGTGATAAACGCTTCCCTTGAGAAAATTATGAAAGTTTTAATTTTAACATTAAAAAATTTAGAACTTTTGTTTTGAGCTAGAATATGAATTTCATGCAATTAGTTTCTGCAAATTCCTTACAAAAAAATCAATAATCAAAGTGTTACTGATAGATAACATCAGTAACCTTTTAAATGACATTATTAACTGGATGATATTCATTCTGTCTTAAGCTATTATGTCAATTTTGTACATGAATGATAGTCTAGTCATTTAAAGCAGAAAAACTAGTTTTACCATTTTAAATCAGAGTTCTTCTTTAGGTTGATAAATCAGAACATTTGTTTTCATGTAAACATTTGAATGATTGAAACTGTACAACAAAAATACAGAAGCATTTCTTCCATCACACCAATCTCTCTCTCTCTCTCTCTCTCTCTCTCTCTCTCTCTCTCTCTCTCTCTCTCTGATGATGAAGGATAGGTATAAATCAGTATGTATGCATGTTCCATGTATCTAAATTAAAATATAAATGTATTTTAAACACAAAAATTATAGGTATCTTGTGTACAAATATAGACACACATGTTTAACTACAAAAGGAAAGGAAGGTACAAATCAGTATAAACTAGATGATTTCTCTCTGGATGCTCTCTCTCTCTCTCTCTCTCTCTCTCTCTCTCTCTCAGGAAGAATAGGTATAAATCAGTATGTATGCATGTTCCATATATCTAAATTAAAATATAAATGTATTTTAAACTCAAAAAATTATAGGTATCTTGTGTATAAATATAGACGCACATGTATAACTACAAAAGGAAAGGAAGGTACAAATCAGTATAAACTATATGATCTCTCTCTCTCTCTCTTTCTCTCATTAAGGATAGATACAACCCAATATAAACTGTTGGTATTCAGTTTCATCTACAATGATTACACTTACTGTCATTAGGATCAGACATTTCAAAATCAATAAAATCAGGCATGTGCAGGGTTACCTTCACAAAACTATACATGTACTTGAAAATGTAAAAAAGCTAATTACCAGGGCCAAAAACGGGCCTTATTATACATTTATTTATATCCATGACAATGCTACTCAACATTAACAAAAATCCTAATGCTGTTTGATACTGAAAATGAAGAAGCAGTGTGTCAAAATCCTATTTCTTTCCAATTCTTTCTAACCCTTAGGACGATTCATATAGACTATAATAATACTGGCAGAAAGGCTATCTTTCATCTGAAGTAGCAACTGATAACATATATTACATTAATGGGGAATATAACTGTTGATTATCAAGTCTATATACAGTAATTGAAATTTCAAACAAAATTAATTGAATTAAATACCAATTACTGTTGTACAGCAAGAAATTATGGACTCATGTTTTCAAAGTAATAAAATGTCAAAGTATTATCATACAAATAAAGATGAATTGGTCAGCTTAAAAATAACTCACCACCAATTATTTTTTAACCATCACGTTTTAATCGACAAAAATTCAAAACTATGGAGTTGTATAATCTAATGTATGGTTAAAGGCCATGATCAATATCCCATTTCAGGGAAGCTTAGAGTTATTTTCTGAAAATTAAAATACAAATACTGCACATTTTACTTCCTCAGCAAGCTAATTTTAAAAATTAAAATGGAGATTGCAGTGCAGTACCGTGTATACCAAAAGGAAATTGTTCATTTCTGTCACTAAACACTGCAATAAAATAAGCCTAATGTTCCATGAAAAGAACAAAAATTTACATTTCATAAAGACTTTCCTCAAAACTGCTATCAGGAATGATCTGTACATCCTGACAACAGTATAATTTTGTGTCTTAAAGAAACTGATAAATACCAGATTTTTTCCTTTCTTTAGAGTAAGGTTACTTTGGTGTTCAAATCACACAAAACGACATTTTTGTTAGAGTGATTCTTTGGTGCTCCAAGATCAAAATAACCAGATAAAATATTGTAGCTTTACTTGGATACATTGCACTCTTGATACAACTTAACTCTCTTATATCTACAGTGACCCTGACTATAATGCCCCTCAGCACAATGATGCCTATCATATCTGTCTTCAGTCTCACTATAATGCCCATCAGTATTGTTACGTATAGGCTCGTTCAAAAGTAACGAGAAAAGAGTGAAACCAACAAGCTTTGTAAGTTTTAACAAAAATAATTTATTTCCCTAGAAAACACGGTGAAAAGGTGAAAATAGAAAACAGGACTTACAGTTTGTGAAGACAATCCAAACATTTATCCTAGTACTGAAAAAATACAAGTCCTATCATTAAATAGTTTTAACTGAATCCAGGTTCGAATCTTGATGACGTTCCAAGATGGAGGATGATGACGTCAGGTGAAGTCTTTATACGAATGTCAAGAGTTCCACGTTGAACCACAACTTGTAATGTTTCAATTTTGAATAATTTCCATTGAATGTCTTTGTTACTTGTATAGTTCTCCAGGGAATAAATTATTATATTCAAAAAAAATAGATGAACTTCTGAACAAGCTGTCATCTATGATGAAACATCTCTAGCTCCAAAGATGTAAAAATATATGACTCTTTACAGCACCTAATAGAAATATATCCTTCTTCTTGAAGATATATTATACGAGTAATTCACGGTGATCTGAGTATTTTTAAACTGAACTAAGATGTCATGTCATGCGCGCATGATGGAATGCGTGGCTATTTCATCATCAAATAGCACAGTAAACAATGCAATTACACGTAGGCCAGAAAAATGATCTTGGCAATAACCAATCATTTTCGCGCAGTGTTTACCAAATCGGCAAACCATGGCATGCTAAAATCGTGCTTATGTGAGTCATACGTTTTATATAAACATAATATCTCTTTCAAAAATATCAAATCCCGTGAAAATAATTACAATGAAATGTAATAATACAAAAATAAAAGAATTTAAAATAAACACACGAGTAATTAAATTACATATTCGTAACAGTATACAGATGCCCATCTTATCTGTCTTGTATCACTATAATGCCCCTCAGCACAATGATGCAGATCATGTCTTCAGTCTCACTATAATGCCCCTCAGTATACAGATGCCCATCTTATCTGTCTTCTGACTATAATGCCCCTCAGTATACAGATGCCCATCTTATCTGTCTTGTATCTCACTATAATGCCCCTCAGTATATTGATGCCCATCTTATGTCTTATATTTCACTATAATGCTCCTCATTACATTAATACCCATCTTATGTTCTTCATACTCACTATAATACTCATCAGTATACTGATGCCATTCCTATGTTTTTCAACCCAAATATAGTGTCCCCAGTAGAGACAACCATCTTATCTGTCTTGACTCTCATTATAGTGCCCCTCAATATACAGATACCAATCTTCTCTGTCTTCAGCCTCAATTTAACAGATGCTCCTTATGTCTTCAATCTCACGATAATGCTCTTCAGTGTAATGTAGCACAGAGAACAAATTTTGTGTTTAATTCTGGATCGTATGGATAGCCAGTGTAGGGTACAGAGCAGGGGAGAGGCGTGCTCTGATCGTGGTACTCTAAGGATGTTTCGAGCAGCTGTATTTTGAACTTTTTGAAGTTTCTGGAGTAGATATTGAGACGAACCAGACAGAATTGAGTTACAATAGTCCAGTCTTGAAAGTACTAAGGAACACACAAGTGTTTTAGTGGCATCAACTGAAAGATACTTGCGAATGGAGCTGATTAGTCTC